>JAVQJF010028163.1:0-145173 GCA_036023855.1 Gadopsis marmoratus | reverse complement strand
ATTTATCTCTCTCACACACACACACACACACACACACACACACACACACACACACACACACACACACACACACGCACCTCTGACTGAAGTGTTCATTGTTCTCAGAGTTTCCTGTTCTTCCCCTCAGGACAGATGTTGTTGTGCTAATGTACGGCCCACTGCTGAGAGCTGATGGAAGGAGATTTACACACGCCACACCGCTGTATACCTGTCACTCACAGCACTCACACTCAGACGCCGTAAGTGAAAGCATCTCCGCACACGCACTCACCACACCATGCACGTGTACGCAGGTGAGCAAACACACACACAGACACACACGTGGGTGGACGTTGACATGCACATGTGAATGTTCCATTTCCTTGCCATTCATAGTCTCCGAGCCTAAATCTAACAAAAAGACCTCATCACAAGGCACTTAAGCAGTGAAGTTCCAATCTGTCGCCGCAGCAGTGTAAAACTCCAACACGGAAAGGTAACTGTTAATTATCCCCACTTGCTTCTGAGGTTTAGTTGAGGTGGCAATCTGAGGGATTGTTTTTAACAGTTTGGCAACATCTGTTGTTTGGAAACGGCAAAGTATTCATCATACAACTAAGAGTAATGTGAGAAAAAGGAACGACATGCGACAAAGGTTGTAAGGCTGGAATCAAACAATATGTACAAACGTAACAATTACAAAGAGGCGTTACTTGATTAATAAATTAGTTGATCGACAGATAATTAAGCAGCAACACTTTTTGATAACTGATTGATCGTTTAAAAAGGGACATTTTTGGAAATACACCTAACTGTTTTTTTGGGTTAAGGGTTAGACGAGAATATCGATACTATTCTTCTCCCTGTCACTTAAATATGAATCTACCAGCACATCTAAAGCGCACTAACGTGTACGTGTTATATCTCGTTTGTTTGATCCGTACAAAAATCGAAGCATACAAATGAGATGTTGTGGTTTTACAGGTGGTTATGTGCTGGACTACTTCTCGTGCTAAGCTAAGCTAAGCTAAGCGGCTGCTGGCTGTAGCTTCATATATTTACCATAGGCACCAGAGTGGTATCCATCTTCACATCCTCGGCGTAAGCACAAATAGGCATTTCCTAAAATGTTAAAAATAAATAAACGATAAAATGAACTATTCCTTTAACAGTCATATATCAAGCAAAAATGGCAAACATTTGCTTGTTGCATCTTCTGCGATTTGAGAATTCACTGCTTTTCTTTATTTTATGTCATCGTACACTGAATGTCTTTGTTCTAATGATTGGACAAACAAGCAATTTAAAAGACAACTGGAAAATTGTAATGGAATGTTTTCACTGTCTTCTGACATTCAATGGACTACAATAATAATAATCAAGACATTCATTGATACTGACAATGGTCATTAGTTACTTTATTCGTACAGCTTCAAACTTTTCTCCCTCCTAGTGACTTCTAGTCACATCTCTGCCAAGTCTGCAGGACACTGGGTGACTGACTACTCCTCTGTCTGTCTGTGTGTCTGTCTGATGGCGCAGAGGCCTCTGAGGGGTCCCAAACAACCCATCTGCCCAGGAATCTGCCAGTCCGTCTGTCTGTCTGTCTGGCTCTCCACAGGTATGTCTATCTGTCCCTGCGTGATCCGTGTTTCTTTTGTTAAGCCGTGGAAGAGGACGGCAGGAGCCTGGCTGCACCGTGAAGGTTGAAGCTATAGCCAGAGAGACACCGCTCAGTGTTTAATGATCCACTATAACTATACCTATTTATCTCCCCTGGCAGAGCAGTGAAATGCCATGGAAATGGTCCTCTGCTGAAGATATTGCATCGTGCTAAATCATAACTCTTCACCCGGCACTACATGATTACATGAAGCATGTTTCTCACGCTGCTTTTCATGTATAAAAACCTTCCTTTGACACGAAAAGGACATGCTTCAGCACAAATTTCTCTGTTAATAATGATGCTAGAGAGCGCACGAACAAAACAGTGGCGGCCGATGCAGCGCCGCCACGTAAACCAATCAAGCAGAAACCTCAAGCTCACATCTATCCTCTATCAATATATATATTTGCTTGTGTGAGTTGTTTTTTCTATTTGCTGTAGGTACATACATACACACCACCTCTTGTTGCTGAGAGGATTGGAGGCAAGTGAAGCTGAGGACAGCACAACGGCAGAGTCAGAGCAGAGACACCCAGAGTTAATGAACCCTCACCAGTCAGCATGACTGTCCATCTGCTTTCATAATCCCCATAAACAGCGCTGCCCAATGAGTTACACACACACACACTCATCCTAAATATCCTACGTGAGGAATGAGGGCTGCACTTGTGCGTTATGTGTGTGTGTGCGCGCAGGTTTGGGTGTTGATGGGCGTTGATGTGTCCATTCTAATGCCTGTGTGCCTTAGCTCAGCTCGCCAGCTAATCTAAACGAAGTGGCGGGAAGAGGTAAGCGTGAGCCCATCTGGTCAGCAGCAGGCAACAGGCTTGAAACACACACCCGCTGACACACTTGATGCGTGTGTGTGAGCTCGTACACTTAAATCTAACCTTAATTACACGCAGGTACATCTGCCAAATTACACCCGACCAAGTCCCACGACTTCACACATGGCGCTCATTTACAAACAACCTACCCGACTGATGCCTGGTGGCATTTTGTAGCGTACACCGTGTACACCTGGCATGGCGAATGATGGAGGAGGATAAAGCAGGTTTCCTCCTGTGCAATCAGAACGGCTGCCAGAGCGAGAGAGATGGGTGTGCGCACGAGCTGTGTGCTGATTGAGATTGAGACTGGGACTGTGACCCCACTGTGACCCATGCAGAAAAGGTAGTAATATCTAAGAAACACGGCTGGCTTCCCATCAGCGCGCGCGCCGCTCGCACAGGCACACAGGCACACACTCACGCCAAACACACAAGCCAAGAGGCGCCTGTCAGCCCTTGATTAAGACCTGCATCCAAGGCGAGCACAGAATCTTTACTGTGGCTCCGAGTCAAAGCCTCTGGCGGAGAAGTGAGAATTAAGTCCTGGAGCTGAAGACGGGTGGAGGAATTAGAGGGTGGATGAGGGCAGATCTCATTCTTTCACTCTTCTCTTTGTTATGGTTGCGATCCAAGTGTGTCTGAGCAGAAACAGGGATTATTGCCCCAACTGTGCCTGTTTGTATATGTCTGCATATGTTTTGGGCAGCCAGATACTGCAGAGCAGACCATATTCTTTAAAGCTCAGACTGAAGTGAGCAGAGGAGACGAACGGAAAGACAAGGACAGAGGAAACGCAGGAAAGGAAAGGAAAAGACAGACAACTATAGGGAAAACAGGGAAGGAGAAAGAAGGGAGAGACAAGAGAAGGAAAGGGAAAAGGAAAGGAAAGTGAAGGACAGGCAAGGTCTGGATATGCTCTTGTTGATCTATGATTAAGTGGCAACTCACCGCTCCATTACCGACAGGGGCAATGAACTTAAGAGACAAACATGGTGCTTTAACTCCATGTCAGTCACTACATTAAATAACACATGCAGCCAATCAGACAAAGCCCTCCCTCATCCCCCCTCTACACACACACACACACACACACACACACACACACACACACACACACACACTCATTAAGCATCATTCTCCTTGATTTAAAACACAAGGAGGGCGGGGGTGTGGCAGCGGCGGTGGGGGGATTGTTGTTTGAAAGTCCTGCTGTTGCCTAGCTGCATGCCATGCAGACAGAAGGACGCAGGATCATTTCCGTTCCCTCTCTGAGCCGGAGATATGCACACATACTCTCAATACGCCCGTCTCTCCCGGGGAGGTCTGTGTGTCATTCCCCTGCTTTAGACACACCAGCTGCTTGGTGTGTGCTCTGCAGTGTTAAGAGCCCCTTCCCACCTCGCACAAGCCCTCAGAGGCACCCACATCCACTTACACACAGGCATGACAAAGCTCCCACCGCTCCCCTCCTTTACCTACCCACGACAACCCCCCCCCCCCCCCCCACACACACACATTCATAAGTACCCTGAGGGCAGATGGGACCCTAATAAGCGTTACACTCAGAGAAATGGGATTCTTCATGTTGCCTTCTAAAGAGCAATTCCCAAACTCCGCCAGAGAGCTGGCTGGAGAAAAAAAAAAAAAAAATGATGGAGTGAGCGAGATACGGATGACAGAGGTTGGTATATGTGAGACTATAAAGCCATAGAGACTGATGAGACTATCAAGAGATCTGAAGGAAGAGGGAGGGGAGACGGGGACAAGTGGAGGCAATTTATTAATGTGGATGTGGGGGAATATAGCTTTGTGTGCCACATTTGTGAAAGGGAGTCAGAATAACACTAACTGCCATCGCCTTCTTTAATGCAGCACATTTCCCCTCCTGTTGGAAAGTGTATTATTAGCACACTTTAAGCAGAATTTTCCTCCGGTTTGCCAAAGCCCGCATGGCACTCAAATACAAACAGACACAAACACAAGCATTAACAGATTGGCTGTGGTCTAAGCTCTGAGTGGACTTGGCTCAACTGCCTTTTGAAGACAAAAAAGCCTCTGCTAAGAAGATGAGGGGGAATCTACATGGCCTGAAAAACCTCCATTTTTAGACGCGGACACACACAGAGTGTTGGGCTACAGCGCGGCCAATCAAGTGCTGACGCTGCCTCTGATCTATGGACCCCAGTGTATGTAAGTGTGTGTGTGTGTGTGTCTATCTTAGAGTAAGGGGGTTGTTCAGGATCTGGCGTGACCCCCTGTAGTGAATCCTGATCCTATTGGTCATGATGCTGAGAGAGCTGCTGAGATCTTAAATGGAAATTCCTGCACTCACTCACTCACTCACTCACTCCACCCAAGTGACCCAGCAGGCCTTTCGCCATTATACACATAAATGCTACCTCTTCATCAGAGGATGTGGCTTTGCATGTGTGTGTTGGTGCTGTGCGTTTGACGTCAGATGTCACCGAGCACGTCTTAGCATATCAATCATTAAGAGAATCAGGTGTTTTAAAGCTAAAAACAAACGGGCGCTCTTTACCTGTGCACACGTGGTTCTGCAACAGTAGCACACCTCTAAAGGGCGCATGAACACACACACATGCTAGTATAGCTCCCGTTGAAGTTGTGAATGAGTTATGAGTGTGTGTGTGTGTGTGTGTGTGTGTGTTCTAGTGCCCCCCCCCCCCCACACACACACACACCCCACACAAAGGGGCAGAAAAAGCTCTGTGGAGTCTCCTATTCATCTAAAGCACAATGGAACCCCACAGAGGTTTTCTTCCCGTTTCCCTGTCTGCCCCACCCATCTCCCCCCACAGGGCAGGATGGAGGGGCAGGGGGTACCCTGTCCTGCAGGCCCAGCAGCAACTCAGCTCCCATCTGCCACCAAAACTCTCCCTCCTCCACCCCCGGTCCATCCATCCATCCATCCATCCATCCATCCATCCCCCTCTCTCACTCCAGCCTCAACTTTTTCCTTTACTCCACTCGCTGGAGAAGACCTGTGCCAAAATCTTGTGTGTTTTGCTTAGAAAATATTGCCTTCAAAACTTACTTACTGACAGAGTAAAATTAATTTTTTGATTACTACCGGGTAAAAAAAAACAAAAAAGAAAAACAGTGTGACCTTGGGATAAACAGCTCGGTCAAAATAATTTTTAAATTACAAACATCAACGGCTTTAAATGTTTGGATTCAAGTGAAACATTCCTGCATTTTATAACTGTTTTATGTGAAGGAACACCGGTAGGTGAGACCATCTGCTGTGAGATAAACAAGACATTTTTAACCACAATGCAAGCAGGCATTACATGAAATATGCAATAGCTTCACTTGATGATAATTAGAGTTTTCGTGTACACTTTTTTTAAATAACGCACAGAATTAGTTGCCAGGCTCAGCAATATTGATTAAATCATTATTACCCCAGATTCTAAGTACTGAGAGAACATATTGTCTAACGGTGTTTGGAAAATAATGACCTGTGCTGTATTCATCTCAAGTCTGCCAATCTCTGCTCGAAACCTTCTTCTGCTGCTGCTAACTCCTCTTTCCATTCTTTATAGTCAGCGCCCTCTTCCATTTACCTCACTGTTTCCCCCTCCTTCAGAGCCCTTGCTGTTTGCTGCAGATTTATGGTCCGGTCTAACATGCACAGTATTGGCAAAGCATTAAACATGTCTACTCTTAATACTGTGAGCTCTCTCCATCGATAAGAGCCTTAATAAAAACATCCCCCTAGTGGATTTGTGTGTCTCTTTTTCACTTTCCACCCTCTGCCTTCCTCCTCGACAATATCCTTCTCTCTTAACCACTGTTCCTTCTGGTGCTTTGCTAGCTTTAACCTGGTCCTGCTGCACTTTCCGCTCATTCTTTTGCACCTATTTCTCACCGCCTCATTTTCTGGCCTGTGCCAGAGGTTTAATGACGCTTGAATGCCACTGCAACGGAGTTTTCCTCTTCGCTCTTTTCTCATAAAGGATATTTAAAAGCTGTGCCCTGAGATCAATCTATCTCCACGTGTCTCTCACAGATTCATTTCTCTGCCATCTCTTCTTGCTGTTTTTTCCTCTTCACTTTCTGATGGATGCGATTACCCCACGTAACCCATCTCCTTGTTTGGTTCACACACACATCCACTACAGCAGCCCCGGGCTGCTTTTGGCACACTTGTTCGAACTGCCACTCTTTTATCTAGTCTATAAATGTCTATTGGTACCCTAAAATCCTTCACTACCCCCTGTAGCCATCCGGGTCGGGTACGCCAGTGAGAGCGAAGCAGCTGTTCCCCTCCCACTTCTTTCTCCTTTGCTGTCTCTGATGTCAAGAATTTGAGCATCATAAGCACATTTTAAATATTAACTAAGACCACTTTGGACGTATGAATAATACAGCAGGGAGGCCAGTGGCTGGCCAGCGATCCCATCCCCTGCCGCTTGATGGCCATAAAACTAATGCACTGCTGCGGGACAGAACGTGGCCTGGTCTGGTCTGCCAGCAGGACTTGCCTGAGGAACTAGTTTGGCCTGTGGCCCGGCCCAAAGAGAGCTGTCTGTCTGTTTATTTATCACGGTGCCCAACCACCTGTCCAAATCTCTGCCGATGCATGCATTGTTATGACTACATGTTTCAGAGACACTGTAATCTAAGCTGACATCTCAGTCTGTCGAGCATCTTTGAAGCCAAATCGACTTTGGTGTTTGTGTGATGTTAGCTTTGTTGTCATATTCCTTTCCTTTCATGAAATTCATACTTTCGGCAAATTACAGAGTTCCTCTCACCAAACTGTTTGGCGGGGCAACGAACATTTCAGCAGCCGCTTACTAGCTCACATATAATGTTAAAAAACGTGAGTCATCTTGCTGCCACCTAACTCTGTTATTCAGGAGCAAGAGGATTCCCACACTTAACACAAACGAGAGACAGCGCATCCTAGAAGAGTGTCACTATTCACCCAGCCATCTATGGGAGTGTCTGACATGCTACGCTCCCTAACTCTGAACGCGCCACTGCCCCGTCGCTGCCCTCACCCTCGCTCTCCTCCTGTCTTGGGGGGGGGACCTGGTCATCTCCACTTAATCCTGATGTGTCACAAACTGTGTGTAAACACACTTGCCGTATGTCGGTGTTCTTATTCTGATGAAGTCATTAATAATGACACACACACACACAGAGGCAGTGGGCAGCAGGGTAGTTACTCCAGACAAGTGTTCCCGGCAGTCTGGGTAATTAATGTGTATGTCAACACAGAAAGAGGAGCACCACAGCAGAAATGTGAGCTCAGCACATCCACAATGCAGGCAGAGACCGAGACAGGAGGGATCTGAGGGGAGGCGGCAGAGGAAAGGTGCACACACAATGGGAGAGAAGATAAATGCAATCTGTCTGTCCCATCATGCATTCCCTAAATATATCTCTGCCTTCCTCTCTCCCAGACAGAAACTTTACTGGGGCACACTGAGCTATTGTGCCCCGGTGTCCCCCTCCTCCCACCTCTACTCCCCTAACTGGACCTCACTGCAATCCTCAACTGTTAATATCAACCTTTTCTCATGCAAGGATTTCAGAGTGGTCCACAATTTTAATAAACGTAAGCTGCTTTTCTGCTCTGCCTGTTCTGGGAATAATACACACAAGGACCTTGGGATGTACAGTGAGGGGGAGGGGTTCTTATTGGCATCCAAAGAATTGGACACAGACGTGGACAGACAGCCAGCGTGTCCTCCAAAACATCACTGCTGTCACTGAGTAAAAAAAAATGGACATCTTCACCAGAGACTTGGATTTATTCCTTGGAGTGATCTTTTAGCAAAGCGTGTGCAGATTCTGCACTCATTGTTGTCCGCATTGTTCTTTTTTTAAACCGAGCTTAATCCACAATCCACTAAACCCTCAGATCTCTGCCTTGTATTTCAGTCTGATCCGGTACAGGGAGGGGAGGATGAGGCCAGGCTCGCCTACCACCAGGCCACACGGAGTGAAAGTATTAAGCGAACACTGGAGATGTGGTCCAGGTCCTGTCCCATCGGCTCTCCCACTGTGACCTGCCCTGCGTACCAAGTATTCCATCTCCACGAGAGCTGCTGCAGTGAGTCTGGGCAATCCACCTGATCAAAGCCTGCGCTGTTCACACCGAAATACTATGTCTAATAAAATAATGATTAAAAAGATATAAATGGTTTATGACCAACTGAGCGTGTTCAGTATTTCAAAGCATTACAACTTGCACACCCAAACTTGAAACAAGCCTCACTACATTTAGAAGAAAGAAAAAAAAACCCCCAATCTTCTCCACTTCAAGTGCGCTTATTATTCACAACGCTTTTCTGTTTCTTCTGAGGCCAAGAAGGAGCTGAGCAGAACCTAGCCTGCACAGAACAGATTGCTCTGAGCTCGGGTCTACAGTGAGACTACAGCCAGACCCCTGCACGGTTAGAGGAGGGCTGCTTCAGAATCCAAGAGGTCTAGTTTCAACTGGACCAAACGATGGGCTGTGAAGGAAACTCTGAGACTGGACACTTTTAGTAAAAAATAAATAAATAAAAAAAAGTCTGAATATGTTCTCAGCCTTTCTGTGTGTGTGTTTCACTATTTAACAACAACTACAGTCCGACTGATGTTTCATTTGGAAACTTACCGGCGCCAGACACGACCAGGAGGAGGAGAACCAGAGGAGCGAGACCGAGCTCACGCTGCACCCGAACAGAGAGCATCTTTTCCGGCTACGGCCGCTGCGAACCGTTCACACAGCGCTGGTGTGCGTTTGACGCACCAAGTCCAACCAAGTCCCCCGGGGAGGCTGAGACGACGCCTGACGGCTGCTGGAGGTCGCGGTTCTGGCGCGGCTCGCTCAGCACACATCCATCACCTGGTGGAGGACCGACGGGGATCCGACACGGCGCAGCTTCCCGTCCGTGATCAAAGTTTGAGGAGGCCCGCGGACATCGCGCCCTGTGGGCAGAAAGAACTCATGTCCGGCCGGGAGCCGCACGCGCAGAGGCTGAAACTAAAGTTTCTGGCTCTGAACGGACGCAGATCAAATCTGACGAGGGCGTCCGGTCCCCCACAGAAGAGGAACTTGCTTTTGCCGCCACGCAGAAGAAGTGTCCCGGGAGGGAGATGCGGTCAGATGCGGACTGGACTCCCGAAGTCTGCTCTCTGGGCCCCCGGGTGCCTCGTCTCGTCCCCCGTCCGCTGGGTGTAAACAAGAACACGGGGATCGACGCGGAGCGCAACGCTGAGCCTCCGGACTAGCAGCCCCCGCCTGGCCAATCACACACCACCACCCTCCTCCTCCTCCTCCTCCTCCTCCTCCTCCTCTCAGGGCGAAGGCTGAACAAGTGAAGGTAAACTAGTGGCGGGGGGAGAGACAGAAAACCCGGACCCTGGCAGCGCTCTGGATTCAGCAAAAGGCGCCAAGGTCTCGCCGCAGACAAGTGAGGTTGAGTTTGTGAGTTTCCTTCTCCGAGTTTATGTGTCCTCTGCCCTGCCTAACACGAATACTGTTGTCTCGAGACTATAAAAACTAAACTAGTCCGGCAGCTCCAGCCGGTTTATGAGCGCATATTACTTCCTGTCACTCCATCCTTCCCTGGGTCACATGCGCACTCCCAGCGGCCACAAGAGAGCGCCCTTTCACAAATGAGCCCGTCTGGAATAGGGGGGGGGTGTGAGCGTTGCTTTGGTGCCTAAAGTAAGTACAGCCACACTCAGCTTCCCATCACATTTTGCAGAGGGGGGGTGTTTAGTCCTATTAGTGGAAACATATTACATCACCTGTCAGTTATGGCAGTGGCATCCTCTTTGGCCCTCTCTTCTTCTTCTTCTTCTTCTTCTTCTTCTTCTTCTTCTTCTGAGCAGCCGCTCATGCTAGCTACTCATTTCCTCTTCGATTTCTTACAAAGGAATCACTCCCGTTTACGCCTGTGGAAGCTCCACGCACGGAACTTCCTGTGCACTGAAGGGGGCTTCTGTGAGATGCCTGCACAACAGATTCTATGGAACAGCAAATTGCTTTCATTAGCTGGGCCATATGATGCACAAACGGGTGACAAATTAAATGAAAGGCAATTAAAGGCAACATATCAAGTGCAAAATGCATGTCATACAGTGGAATGGTTCGAAGAGGACGAAAATAAAGTGACCTTTCAGGTCACTCCTATTAGTTTGTGTTGCCTGAAAATGAATGTGTTTTATTGAGAATGCAACAAGCCCGGCACAACAGTGGTGGCAATCCAGCAGTCTGGTTTCACCCAAGAGAACAAAGTCACTCATCGAGGCGAGTACGGCTCCTCTTAGATATCTAGTCTGAACAACAGAATCCAGTCTCCATCCAGCATATTATCAAGAACCCCATGGCCTTGTGATCTGAACCTGAACCTCCTCTTGCTTGCCAGAGTGGGTAAAAGGCCATGACAATGCAGAAATCTAAACATTTTACACCTAAAAGAAATGCTTCTACCACAGTGGGTTAGACCGCACACTCCTCCCACCGCCATCAAAGCACCAAATGAGAAAATCTCTTTTGGAAGAATGATGTTCAGAGATCCAGATACTCTGAGAGTCGATGCCAAGGAGCATTGAAGCGGTTAGAAACTCCCTTTAACGTGTCACCCATCTGCTATATGATGTGGCGATAAAGAGCATAAAAATGTATTTCTATGAAAATGTCACAGATTATTACTTCCTGCCCTGCTCCAACATTACCCTGTGAGTGTCACCGCCTGGCTCGTACTGGCTCTAACATCCATACCCTTTGTCTCTGACTCACATTGACGGTCAGTGAGAGGAAGGTTTTATCCTTGCGTGACTTGTACTCTGAGACTGGATTAACAATGCTGAGTAAAATGCTCAAGATTAAATAAGATACTTAAGAGTAAAACAGAGCCAAGCCCAGAGATTTAGGCACGGGGGGGTGAGGCAGACAGGGAGCCAGTTTGTATGCACGCATGCTGCTGAGCTCAAAGATGTGACAATGTCTGGCAACAGCACAGCACTGCTGTCCTTTGCTCCGATCCGGCTTCAAAAGGTTATAATTCGTCTGGACAAGTGATGACTCCCAGTGCACTCCCTCCTCCGATGACAATTATGCTGTTTCCTGGAGCACAGAATACACCCTGGATTATTTATTTATTCTCTAAGTCTTTATTGTGACTGGTGAGGGAGCGAGAGAGGCAGGAGGAGAGAGACACTGACAAGAGACGGTGAGAGCGAGAGAGGTTATGCGTGAAATGGAGTTCGCAGGTTGTGTTTGAGACAGATTTGCCTCGTGGAGCTGCAAATGCATTTTCTGTTTACATGTCTGTGCATGCCGTAGTTCCTGATTGTGTCTCTGTGCCGCCTTTACCGCTCCGTTCTTTCATGTAACCGCTCTGCAAGATGAGTATATTGAGGACATGCTCGTGTGGCGTTATCCCCCAATCTTTTTCAAATCTCGTCCCTTAGTAGTGAGCCTTGCTGTGCGCGTGGATCACTTTGGGCCCGAGGAGCTCATTCAGTTTTTTTACGCGACTGACTTTGGTGACACATCCCCCTCCCTTGATGAGGTCATGCAGGATGTTAGCGCTTTGCAAGCTCCAGGTAATTTGTCGTCTCTTTCCTTCTCTTTAACACCTATCCCCAATTATTACTGAGACGATGACAATGTGGAACTTGCCGTAAGTTAGTATATTGTTCTGCCCTTTGCTAAGACTAATTGAAGATGTAAGTCAAGGGCACCCAATGGAAAACTGGGGAGGCAAGGAGAGCCATAATTGAGTGGGATGGAACTCATATGTGGTGCACCATACAGAAGAAGAGACAATGAGAAAGCTAGGGCTATTATTAAGACATAATAGGTTATCCGCCGAGGAGTGTTTAGCACCGCGGACTCGACGTTGCTTTGTGTTGCAGGCTTGACATAAAAAAGGATCAAACTGCCTATCTCTGTAAAACAGAGGGGGGCTAAAAATAGGAGGCATGCTCTAGAAGTTGCTGTGGAGATAATTGAATATTATTTTCAGGAATGATTAAGTTGACCTATCCAGTAAACTAATTATGTCTTGCAGGCCAGAGGAGAACTTGTTTAATAGATTTTGGTTGCAGTGAATAAAGCAAAATAAAGCAGCCAATCTGTAGGCTTTCTGCTGACCAAGAAAACATCATCTGTGGTGGAAAAAAATGAATAATGCCCATCATTAGAGTTTGGCTCGCGGGACATTCACAGACGTATGTTGCAGTATTTCAGAGAGCTGTCCTTTGTGATATTTTCTTTGGGAGGCGTTCAAAGTTTCAGGTAATCCAAATCACGCACAACCCCCCCCCCCGCCCCCAATATTTTCTCACACCGGTATATAAAGTTTTGGTTTTATGTGCCAAGGGTTGAGGAAAAAGCCCCCCACTCAAATGCAACAGAGAGTGTCACAGTCTGTCTCCCTGTCCCTCCCCTCCAGCCAAATCTGTATTTTCCCAGTTCTGCTCTTCACTAGTCCTCAAGATGCCCTCAGACGTCCTCTCATTCAAGATCCTCCCACTCGCATTTGCATTCCAATCACCTCTTTCCCCTCACCTGAGTTTCCCTGCCGATCTTCCCACCTGCACCTCATTCTCTCATCAGTCTCTCCCTACTTCTACTGGCCCCCTTCCTTTGTTCACCTGTCAGTTCACACTGGGTGACATGTGTCTAGTTTCTCTGTTGTTGTCGAGCCTGGTTTCTGTTCCTTTGAGTGTCTGTAACCCGGACCTGCCTGTTTGCAGTGGCCAGCCTACGTGCAAGCTCATTTAGTGAAAAAAAATCATTGAACTGCATGAGCCTCCCGGGTTTGTCTGCATTTGGGTCTTTTCCCTGCTGTCTACGCTACCCACCGTAATGTTACGGTGAGAAGTGAATGAAATTTCCTTTGTGCTGCTGAAAGTACTGAAATGTTTTAAACTCTGCATCAACATGTTTCAAGCAGCAACGTCCTCGTTACCCTGGATCACCAGTGGAAAGTTACTATATACGTATATACTATATATGTACAGTGCATTTTTGAGTTACTTGCACTTTATTTCTACCTTATTGTACTTCATCCTTAACCACATTAAGTATTTATACTCCCCTACTTTTATGATGGCTGCAGTTATTTGTTCATTTCCTGATTATTTTACATCAAAACATGAGCATAATTATGCATATCACCATCAGTATGTGTAACAATTTCATTTGCTCCACCTCGACCATTTGAAACATCAGGCTGTTTGCACATTAATGCATCAGTAAGAATAATCCAGTAATATAACATTAAAAAGATTGTCAGTGTGCATACTGTATCGTGCTTGTCATGGGTGTGTGTTTGAGAGTGAATGTGCCCCTGTCAGTGTGCATTGACTTCACCTGTCCTCCACCATTGAAGTCCCTGGGTGCACCTGGGCTTCAGGGCTTTTAGCAGATTGCATATGTCAGACTTCAGACAATTACACTGATTGTTGCCCTAGAAACTCTGCTCTCCCTCAGCTTCTGGGGGTTAAAAAAAGTTACCTTAATAAAATTAAAGGGGACAGAACAATCTGGAAAATGAGAGTCCGTCTGCAAGCTGCTTTTTAATGCACACCTACAGAAACGGCACCTTGACAAACAAATCCTAGTCCTTTTTTCATATACAGGTCAGTTCTGTTGCTGCTAAATGAATTCAAAACTTTTTACCCGAAGTTTATTTAAACGTAGGCGAGCTGATTTAAATATAGACCTGTTCCCTCATCATCAATTTGGACCATACAAGCATATTTCTGAGTAGAGAATTCATTAGCCACAAACAACATACCGCAGTCGATATGATTGCTCTCTTGGATTTGCCTTCAAATCCAAATTGTATTTGTTGATATTCAGGGAACATAGGAAGCTTAATGCTCATCTTATTCTCTAATGGCCATGATCAGATTGAGCTCTCCTCTCAGCCGTACACAGACATCATTAGTAAACAGCAGACCGAGGAGCACCGTGATGGCCGTTTGTGGAGAATACTTGGGTAAGAGGGTAGAAAGAGAGACCAGTCCCTGAGGAGATTGCAGCGGTTTCATATCTCCACTCTGTTAAGACAAGGGCCATAACTGTAATGTGCACAGCGGAGGAATCCTATAGTATAAAGTGAGTGATGCATGTTGAGAAGCATGGATCATTAGGACATGAGACTCGGCTGTGTCTCATCCAGTGGTGGAAGATGTGCTCCGATCGTTTACTTAAGTGAACGTATCAACACCACATTATAAATATAAATATAAATATATATTTATATATATTATGTATGTATGTAAAATTGCAGAAGAAAAAAATAGTTCCTCTCACTGACATATTACATGTTACATTATTAGATATAGATACTGCTGCAACAATGTGTAAGCAGCATTTTACTGTTGTAGCAGGTTGAGGTGGAGCTAAATTGAACTACTTTATATACACTTACTGTAGCTAGTCTAATCCAGATGTTTGGGTCACCTCCAAAGACAAGATTAATCTGAGGGGTTCGTGAGTTGATTAATGGGGTAGGAAAGAAACGAATGTGGGGCAAAGTTCTACCACACAAAACTGAATTAAAGACATTATTCTTGTCTTTGCTTTTTTTTTATGAAAATTGGAGCATTTCACCTCTTTATGCCTCAAAGCTTATAGGGGAAATGACTCTTTGATGGAACTGCTAACAACTCATAAGCATCTGAAATGTGACAAGAGGCATCAATTACTCACAACCTTTCTGTAAGGGTTCAGAACATCTGGTGTAATTGTTTAACAATGCATTGTAATTTATAATCTTATATGTTTTTATGAAGTATTTTAATCTGAACAGTAACTAAAGCTGTCAAATTAATATAGTGAAGCAAAAAGTAGAATATCTTTCACTGAAATTAAGTAAAGTAGAAGTGTAGTTGCATAAAATTATTTGTAAAGTATAAGTAAAAGTTGTAAAAACTTGTAAAAGTACAAGTAAATGTACTTAATTACTTTCCTCTAATCCCACAGTTATAGATGAGATCCTGTGTGTGTATACATTTCAACTGTTTTTATTGAGACAAAGGCAAAAGAATTAGCTTGAAATACTGTATGTGCTAATACAGTATTAGTTGTTAGAAACTGAGAGAAAGATGTGTGCGAGTGAAAGTGCTGTTGTGAGGTGGCGAGAACGAGAGCTGCAGTGATGAACGGGTGTGAGCACTAATTAAACATAACATCAGTTGGAAGATGAGTCACTGGCAGCTATCAAGCCGACAAACCATCATAGAAACCACAATGTTACCATCATTTTATACCAATCAAAATACATTTCGTTGATCGATCGGAGGGGGGGGGGGGACCACCTCCTGCACACTGAATCTTGCCTCCAGTAAGATTCACATGAGTTTCCTACCCACTGTGGGCCTCTGTCAGGTAATGTCTCAAGTTTATTAGTCCTGATATGAACTATAAACCCAAATTTTGTTTATGATGTGGGGCGTCAGGGCATTGTTGAGTGATGATATTTCATGAGGGAAGCATTATGTACACTTCATAATATTGGCTGCTCAGCACACTCGCTATGCTTTTCCAGTCCAGACTTGTTTTTTTTATGGTAGCACAGAGCTTTAGGACACTGTAAGTCAGGGTTTCATCTGTGAGAGCAACATTATGGCTTCATGTCTGTATGGACTGTATAGTGTGTGTGTGTTTATGTGTCTAGATTAATGACCACGGGCATAAGAAATGCCACCGACTAGCGTTTTACACAAACAACTTCTAGTTTTGTGACGATATAGGGAAACTCCTCGGGGTGGAAACATGACTTTTGCTGTCCTCTGTTAGTCCCTCCATCCCTCCCTCTCTTCATCATCCATCGCTCCTGTTCACCTGTGCCACCTCACTAATGATTGCTCAGCGGCTGTGAGTCCACCATGCATCATTTACCCGGCGCTCCAGAGAGGCAGCGAGAGAGAGAAGTAAAGAGGGAACGGTGAGCAAAAGAAATTCATGCAGGTGGGAAGGCTGAAAGGGAGCAACAGCGATATCCAGAAGGAGAGAACGAGAATAAGGAGAGAAACTGACAGAGGTGCAGACACTAGGAGACAAACATGTGCTGCAAAGGCAGTGTAATAGGAGAAGGTGAGAATAGGCTTGAGGGGACCAGGAGGCCCATTTTATTAATCACAGCCATGATCTGGTGGGAAACGCTGACAGCTCTAGATGGAAATAATACTCAAGAGCTGCCGCCACTGCACTTCTACGTGCCACAGAGAATGGGTGGAGACTGAGGCAATACATTCCTCATAAAATCAAAATAAACGTGTCAGCTTGATATGTGTGTTATTTGTGATTAACATAATTGCAAAAAGATTGTTATTGAGACCGAGCAGAATATAGTTGCCATGCTACACAAGAACTCCTCAATATTTAGAGGTGTGAGATTTGCCATAAGGATGGTTTGATTTGATACGGTACACTGGTGTCACAACGTAATACATTTTCTATATAGTAGGAGTAAGGACTGCCTAACAGTACATTTCCGCTTTCAATAACATTCAGATTCAGAAAGTTATCGCTGTGAATTTGAAATTAAATAATTGCGTTTTGCCTGACACGTCTGAGCAGTTTCCCAGCAGCTATGCAAAACATAACAAAAGCGGTGTTTCACACTTGTGTAGAAACTGCAAGACATAGTGACAAAGAAATATCAGAGCGATGCATTGTTAGTATTTTTATACCAAATGCATGATAAATTGTTTGATTCAGTATGTGTGTGGCTAGCCTTGACGAGACTCAGTGGCATCCCATGATGCAACACAACACAGCAGGGTGGCTTCATTGCTTACAGCACAATATCATCTAGTCAAAAGGTTTTATTATTACAATTTGCCTTTCTAGGCATAAAGACAGAAAAGTCAATAGAGCCAAAGTGATAATTTTTTCCACATTCCTCACGCAAGCTGAAAGGACACTATTATTAGGTGTCAGACTAGACAACCAATCAAGTTGATAATAATAGGTTGGATTTCTGCAGACAAAGGACGGATAACACAGGAGCTGACCACACAGTACAGCCCAGCCAGCGGTCATCTTATAGCCTATAAAAAGCTCAGGTGTGGGCGCGCTTTGTTTGCCTGGACATGGTCTCCCAACATACCAATATCACCTCATTTCTGGAGGTGGCAGCCAATACTGGCAGGGAGGGGGGAGATAGGGAGAGAGCCAAAGAAAGGAGAAGAGAAAGGGATGGAATACATATATAGTTAGAGGGGAAATAGTAGCACTTTTCCAGCGACAATGATAATCTGTGTCATGTTTGTTATTAAATAAAAAAATGAAATATAGACTGCATAGCTTTGAATAGAAGGTCTCCACAAAAAATATGCACTCTGAGCACAGTGGCCTAATTCCATTGGACATCTGTAAATGGGGATAATCTATGTTATTGGCAGGTTGTTGGGAGTAACAAGGCTAGAAGAACAATCATGAGTTTATCTTGATCCCATGTATAAGTTTTCATCTCTGACGCTTTGTGCTCCAGCAGCCTTTCATGGGATGCAAATCCATCTGGGGTTTCCATGCAAAGCAGTCAGTTGAGGTTAAATCAACAGACATGCAATAAGGTCATACAGTTGTGATGAGAAGATTTAAACATGTAAAGGAAAAAACATGGATGCAGTTTTTCCAGTCACTTCATCCCATTTTACCAGTGAATTGACTGAAATATCACTCTGCTCAGAGTTTCTTTTACATGTAAATGACAAATGAGCAACAAAAATGGGATTTTAAAACTAAATGTTTAAACCACACAGCGCAACATTTTATCGACAAATAAGCTTCAAAATGAAAAGCATGAAATATGAGCCACTTCTCATGCCACAAAGAGTAGAAGACGCCGTAGCGAAAAGGAGTGTGAAATTCTTATTAAAATGACAGAAAATTGATTTTTAAATTCTGGTTTGGGGTCTTTTTCTTCCTTAAATGATATAAAAATACAACTCTAAAGAAAAGGTGTAGGAGACAAACGAGAGAACTAATAGGGCAGCACTGTACTGTATGGCAGGTCATAAGCCGAGATGGAATTAATGAGCAAGTACCGCACCTGCTTATAGGGAACAGATGGGTTGAAGAGGTGGCCATCTGATGCTGGAGACACACCTGCTCCTCTCATCTGCTACATGATTGTTATTTGAAGAATCACAAGGTGGTGGGTGTTAGTTGGACTAAAACTCCATCTCTATGAATTCTGACCTCCTTTTGTAGTGCAGCCTCGCAAAGTTCAAAGATGCCTATTGGAAGCAGACCTGCGATGTGTAGAGCAGCAAATATGTGATCTTGAAACATCAGACCCGCAGTCCCTTCTCCTGTCACATTTCCTGTGTTCGGGCTTATAAAACAGCTCCTTCTGCGACTAAAAGAGACAAAGGAACAATCAGACACTGTGAATAAGCGTGCTCCCGGGCTCCCACATTCCCTTTGGAGGGCACACCGCAGCCTTTCATCTCTGCTCCCCGCTCTGTATCTATCCTCTCATCTCTCTGCTTTATGTTCTGCTTTCTGAGCAGAGTTCAAACACTGGGGACCAGTTTAAATAGTGGAGGTTCCCACTGCAGTGCTCCAGTGAACTAGACCATATAGTGAAACATAAAATGCTCAGGCTTTTGCTCCCCCCCCCCCCATCACATTTCTATGAACAGCCTCCCCTAATTTTTATTAATTAAAGCCTATTAAAGGCAGTGTTGTTACACTGAATGTTAAGCTTTAGGACGAGCCTGTTAAAGACCGGGAGAGTACTGGGAGGATGCAGAATGACACAAATGGTCAAACCTAGAACATGATATTCCAGCTCTATGTGATGCAGCTTTCCAAATACACCGATGTACGAATCAATACGTGGAAAAAAACCCCAGAAAAATAAATGAAAGGAAGGAAGATGTACCTGGGTCGATAAACTTGCAGGTGATTGAGGGGAAATGGGAGCCTTGTGTGTGTGTGTGTGTGTTTACATTGTGTGTACATTTGTGATTGCGCTTGAGACCTAGATTGCATGGTTGTACTACACGTGTGCATTGAGAATGTGAGGGTCTTTCTTGTGGCATATCTCATAGCTACCGATCTGGTATCGACTCTGCTTGAGTCTTCTGCAGGAATTATTTTTTCAGAAGAACAAGAGCTCTTTGCTGCAAACAGGCCTTTAAGTCCATCAGCACAGAGGAAGAGAGACCAGCAGAGAAAAAGCAGAGACACAGAAAACCCCCAGTGGAAATCCACAAACACTTTCATCAACAAAGACGGTGTGAGAGACAAAAGCCAAAATCCACTTTTCACACTCGGAAAGAATTCCAAAGTGAGACACGTGTTTAATCAATCATTTTATCATTAATTGGATGCTAGCATATTAATCTCATGCTTCTACAAATACAATTATATGGATTAGGTAAGAAGACATAATCTGCTGTTCAATTCTCATTACTATGGTGATTAATCCACACTGATTACCTCATTTTAATTATCATAATGAGAGACTCAAAATGCGCATTCTGCCAACAGTGAGTGTGATCTTTGGTTGCGTTTTGTGTACCCTGAAAGCATTATTGTTGCGCACTTGTGAGTGTGTGTGTGTGTGTGTGTGTGTGTGTGTGGCTCTGTGGTGTGTTGTACCTGGCTGACAGGGAACAGTCCGCTCAGTTGAAATTAGATTACACAATCACAAACGTCCCAATCAGGGCTCATGCATATTTCATCTCTCCTGCCTGGCTTTCATAATTACTTAATTAATTCCCAGCTCTAAAGAGATAGGCCAGCGCTAATCCCCCCAGCCTCCCCCGGGGCTTCCCGGGACTGCTATAGATGTCCTGTCCCAGGATGCACTGCAGCAAAATGGAGGGAGACATCCTGAACAGTTGTGTGGATTGTATCCATGGATCTAAATCTGCTCTCTTCGTTCTCCTTCCTTTCGCTAATGTAGGGTGGGATTCAGGCTTCTAACTTCCCAGTAAAGCACTCGGTCGGGGTTGTGTACAGGCAAAGTGTTTCTCTCCCACTGTGGCAAACAGCCATCGCCGGTACCCCTTGTGTCTCCAAAAAGGAGCAAAGAGAATGGAGTCTGACTGAAAAATAGGGAGCTGTGCCTACTTGTACACTTTTACAAGCAACATGTGCTCAGCCTGTTTTCGCTGCTGCTTCATCTCCTGTTCTTTCAGTGGAGTAACACGACGTCTCATGCACTCAGTTTGAACTGGAGGCAGATAAGGAAACAAAAGTGAAGCTTTTCTTATGTACTCCCCCAGCGTATTTTAATACCCCTTTAATATCCAGCAAATCCAAATTCAAACTTCTATTTTGCGCTGATTTCCAGTCTGCTTTGATATTGTGTTGATATACTGTACATATCAGCTTATGCTGTAGGAATGAATTACTTTTAATTCTAACAGAGGAGAAAAGGCTGTAAGCCAAATCAGCTGTACTGTAGAATGAATGAGCTGAATCCGACAAGTTCCCTTGGATCTGTGGGAAAGAAAAAAGGCTTTTACAGGAGTCACATGACAACAGTCATGAATAATGCTAACAGTCATAGGCTGCACAGCATTTATTCCCTTTGGCTTTTAATGTAAAGTCTAATGAACCAGGTCTGAGATTCCTACTGGACCAGGAGCTACTTAATCGCTGATGAATGAATATAAGCAAACAACACTTGTTTAATCACTCCTCCACAGCCTCCATGGTCATGGCAAATAACATTTATTACTGGAATTATGTTGACCCAATATGAGTGACACCGCGACCCTTTGTCCCTTGCTCCCATTTGAAAAATGTTCTGTCACTTATTAGGCTGTAATTAGTAATTATCTGTAGAGTCAAATTTTTTTTCTTTTTGAGCACTTAACAAACGAATTATATGTCCGCTGAGGGATGAAATCACCACAGTTGAGGCCGTGTGTCCACTTTGTGCAGCTGGACCGGTCGCCTGCTGCCACAGTGCTGCCACTGTGCCGCGTGAGTCCCCATAGCGGGACTCCAGCGACCGAGAGTTTCCGCAAAGAGAGAGCGAGATAGGAAGGAGAGGCAACGACAGCCAGATTTAAAACACTCCAATCAATCAGTGATTTGACTCTGGGCTAAATCCATGTTGATAATTAGCCAATCAGAGCAGGTTGGGCGGTGGGAGCTTGTGCCTAGAGGCCCTCGGGGGACCTGAACTGTCTCTTCCCTTCATTAACTCCTCTCGTCCTCTCCCCTTGTCTGCCTGATCCTGCGAGCGTCCTGGGCTGCTGGGTAATTCAGTCTCCGAGGTGACCCCACGCCGCGGGGCTGAGGGAGGCGAGGATACAACACTTTTTAACCTCTCTCTGACTCCCTTTTTCTCTGTTTCCAGGACCACCGCTGCTGCCTGTTGTTAGCTCTTTGTTACTGGGGTTGTGCTCAAATGGTCTAAATACCATGAACTTTTTATTTTTTCCTGACCTTCCACCCAGTCTATAGATATGGGGTCAAAGGAAAAAGACTGTAGCTCTCCTCTTTTGTGTTTTTATCTGCCTTCTTCTCTCTTTGTCTGTCTGCCTATCTGTCTGTCTGTCCGACTGTCTGTCTGTCTGTGTGTGTAGAAATGCAATTTCCTCCTATCTCACTGTTTGCAGCTCTTTATGCGCCCTTTATTACCGTTCTTAGCTGATTGCTCATATATATTTACAACAACTGCAGTTATGAGATACAGATGTGAATGCAGTGGGCATATAAATGCAACGCTCATCTCCTGTTAGCTCATTAGAATGTATTGCATATAGCTTCCATCTGAGCTTTCTTTTTTTTTTTCTTTTTGTCTTCATGACTGCAATTATGAACCTCCCCAGATCCTCTCTTAGGTTAAGATTGTCAGAAACAGTAGCTTTGTTCCAAGAAAAAACTGCCAAAAGCACATAGGGCCTTTTAAAGATAAGATACAGTCTTTAATATGCGTCAAAACTGAGTTGTCATAATATCCAACTTTAATAAGGGATGTGCAGAGGTCCTTGTCTCACAGAAATTCACCCACCCACGCATCCACGCACACATGCACACACAGTAATCAGTATGATTTTCCACAGCACCATTAAAGCTGAGTTACAATGTGATTATTGCCTGTGACAAATGAAGAGGTTAAATTCAAACTATTAAACAGCTCATAGCTTTTGATAGGAGACATATATGATCAGTTAAGGTGCTTCAGGCAGAGAAATGCTGTCTCTCTGTTTCTGTCTATTTTGCCTTCCTCTTCTTCTCTCAGTCTCTCACTCCAGCACCGAAAATAGAGATATGTCTATATTTTGAATTATGTTAATCTTCAGTCGGGAGGAAAGAATACTGCAAACAATCAATCATCAATTGTTCTCTTTCCCACATAAATGTAAATACAAATATGTTACACAGATAACCAGTCAGAACAAGTTTTTTAAAAGCATGTTAATCAACTGAAGCGATAATGCTGGAATTCACACACACACACACACACACACACGCACATGATCACTTTTGCTGTAGTCGTACTACCCGATGCAGGCTTGTGCTTCCAAAAAGTGCACAGGAACACCTCTTTTGAGAATATATATCAATCAATACAAATGCAGGTGAAATGACAGAAAGAGCGAGACATGCACACGCACGCCGTGACACGCACTCACTCATGACAGCTGCAGTACGCTTCACTGAGCAGCTTTGGTTGCTGACAGATTGTGGCAGGTGAGCAGGTCTAAGCAAAGCGACGACTGTCACTTTTAATCTCCCAAATCCACATGCATGCACACACATGCACACCTGCACACATGCACACACACACAAACACTCCCACTACCACTACATTATTTTTTTCTGCTCCTCACCCTGCATGTCTGATTGCTATCCTATCTGCTGGGGACCGGGGCTACCCCAGGGGGAACCAGAGTAGAGCCAGCGACTAAACCGATCTACCTCTCCCTGGAGACCCTTTTTCCTCTCCCCCAGTGCATACACACCCAGAGTGCTGCCGCTGTCTCATCTCATCCAGCCCAGGCCCAGGCAGGCTCCTGCAGGGCATGCTTTAATGACTTCCTCTTGCCTTCCCTTCTCTGCATTTAGGTGTGGCTGCCATCTAAAAGGGAATGTTGGTGGGGGGGGGGACAGATTAGCATATTAGGAGTACAGATTAGTGCAACTGCGGTGTGTACATGTACTGACAGAGGGTGGTAATGACAAAAAAGGACCTCCCTCCTCCAGCCCCAATCCCAACCCCCGGTTTAACAGGGGTGTTCAAATGGAACCACACAGACACTCTTTATCTGCTCTTTACAGGTAGAGGGAGTGACCATGTTTCTTCAATTTTAGGCCCAATGGTCAGATGCACAGTTAATGGATTAATGCGATTAAAGTGCAGGCAACCAAAACAGGAATAGAAAATAACAGGCTCAAACTTTATTTGTGGCCTTAGCTGTATTTTGCCCGGATCATCTGATAAATCTTTTCCTTTCCATCTTGTTCTCAGTGAACGTCCTGCTGGTTAGGTTGGTTTTGGCTCTTGTCCAGCTGATCCAGTACTTCCCAATGCCACCCAGTGAGAGGCCCAGGCTCTGTGTCTGTTGCGATATGAAAGCCTGACCGCCGGTGCCCTGTCTCTGCCGCAGGGCCGAAGAGCTCCTTACCCCCATGGATTTTTCATTTGTGAATCTTGTAGAATCAATGTTCTGTTTTTGCCTTCCCAGACAGGGTCCATGGATCAGCATTTTCTTTCGCCACTCCTTATCTCTTCGTGTTACTGTGTGTACCTGTGTGTGTGTTTGTGTGTGCATCTTTCTTATATTCTTTAACCTTTCCCCACTCTGTCTGCCCTTAGGAAACCACATCCCCCTTTGCCATTGCTTTATCCGTCTCCTCTTTCTTCCCCTTCTTCCTGCACGTTTCTGCCATGCCTGGTACAACTGGTACCAGTAGTCAAAGGATTAGACTGTTGTTTTTTTTACCTAATCAGCAAACCAACAGGGTATTTAAACACCGAGGTATTTATTTATATAGACACATTTCTGTCTCTGGAGCCATTCACATCTCAGCAAATGTCTGGAGGCAGCTAGAATAGCTGAAGATTCACAGAAATCTGGGGAAAGTAGGGCAGGAGTTCCTTTTTGACAAACTAAATTGTTTGAACTGTTCTTTAAAGCACAGCGTGGGGCAGTTACAGAGCATTGCTTCGCCACCTGTTCTTCGTTACGATAGAGGCTTTTTCATCACTAGAGGTCTTTTTTTTCACCACTACCCGTGGCGCCTTGTTTTCTAAGAGTCTCTTAGATAGAAGTCATTGTTACCAACGTTGCACCTCACTATGACGATGGCAGAGTGACAGGGAGTCTAGCTGAGCCCCTCTACCTTAAGGGCTTCACATGACACAATGTAAATGATTCCCCCTCTTGTGCTCCCTCAGTTCTGCTGTCCATTGGACCATTGGAAACACATAATGAGCCACATTTTACACTACCACAGTGACCGAGTGGAGAAGTAGCAGGTAAAGCTTTGCAAAAACCACCTTTTACAACACGTGGACCCGCTATCAACCACTGGTCACTACACGGATGATGTCCAAGCACATGATGAAAAACAAAAATGCATTCTCACCACACTCTCAGACAAACACTCCCTGCAGGCATTTGGGTCAGTTAATTGGAATTTCACTTAATGCCAACGAACCATCAAGTAAGGCACTGAGTTTATGCTGGCCGCTGTTCAGTACTGCATTAGGAAGTAAAAACCTCCCACACTGCTTTAATTACCAGTCTCTAGACAGTTTGGGAGACACAGTGTAGGCTAGCAAAGGAAAAAGGTGTTGAGATTAATTTACAATAAGAAGAAGCTGTCTATTTTAATAAACTGGATGAGTATTGTATTAATGCAAATGTATTACAACCTATTCATGCAGTGCGCTGTGATCACCGTATTTTGCGTTGCTCGTTTCTCATCTCTCCAAGCTTTATGGGTTTTAGGTGCATATGCCATCATTCCTCTGGAGTTACAGTTAAACCAACAGCACAAAGTGACCTTTCAAATGCTGCAATAGAAAAATATTGAACCACAAAGAAAACGTGGGGGAAAAAAAGTGTAGCTGGAGCCCATCCACTGTCCCATCTCAGTACAAGAGGGAGTTCGGGTTGGCTGGTTACATCGCTGAAAAGAAGGTACACAAAGAAAGATGAGTTTGTACTATTGGATGCCTTTATTCAGGCTTAAGGTGCAATGTCTAGGTTGTACTGGCAAGGTGGAAAAAGGAATTATTTGCACTGGGGTGAGATTCTGAGTGTGCTACTCCTTCCTTGTTCATAGTGTGGTTCTGCACCTGGTTGAGATGTGCATATTTTTGTCTTTCCCTACGGTGTGGCCTCTCCCACAAATCGCACCTCTCATCACACTCTGAGCCTTCCACCAAGCACAACTCCTGATTATTTGCACTTCTCTGGTGGCCATTTTGTCATGCAGTACTGTCATGTCCCGGCTGTTATATGCTACAGCCAGAGAGTATCAGTGTCCAGCATTATTTCCGAAACTCCCTTCTCCGTAGTCAGGGGAAGCGTTAAGGGCATTCTGCCTCCTCCACCATATATTAAATCCCACCCACTCCCTTGGAACGGCGGGCGGCCATAAAAAGAACCGCAAGAGAGAGGAAAGGAGGAATCATTACATGCAATTTATAAACCATTAAGAGCCGTATTAAAAAGCCTGCAATCTAATTCACCCAACGTTGGGCTCTGGCAATGACGGTGGCTGAGGGGGAGAGGAGAGTTCATTTAAGGAGTGTGTTCAGGCCACTCAGAGTGTGTGTGATGTTAATAGGGTCCAGGGGGTCACCTCTAACCAAGGGAGGCAGCTTACCTCTGCGGTGATGCTCCAGTCAGCAGTTGGTGGGGGCATCGACATGAAGGCAGACAGAGAGAGACATGGGAGGGGATAAGAGAGCTGAAAAGACATAATATTGCTCACCCATGTCACCTAGTCCAGCTGCTCATCTCTTAAAAGCAATTGTTACGTGGTTCCACAGCTGTACAGTTTAAGCAGCGTATGCAGGTGAAATAAAAGTAGAAATTTGCCTTTTTGACCACAAAGACCTCTTGGTGGGTCCATTATTACAACCTTATGCTGTGTGAACAAGCACTATTCAAACCCACAGAGTTTTTTTTTAAATTGTAGGGAAGCAGGTCTCTAAAGATATAAAGAATGTCAGGCTGAATTACAGGGAAATATGTCTGCAATAATGTAGAAGACATCTCCAGTTTTCCATTTCACGTAATAGCAGAGTCATAAAAATGTCATCACTGGTCAGAATATTTCAATATACACAAAAGTGTAATATGGCTTCAATGAAATGCTGGGGCATGCAGAAACACAATCTGCAATGTCAGTGTGTGTTTTCTTGTAAATCTGATTTCAAAGCTAAAATTAATGGGGACTATTGGGAAGAGAATATAAACCAGACTTCTTGTTCAGTTTTTAGAAACAGTTTGACATTTTGGGATATTTGCCAAGAAACAAACGATGCATGAGTTAGGTTAGACAACAGCTCGTGCAGCCAATAGGCTACTGGTCAGCCAGAAATTAACATGCTAGAAGATTAGCATAGCATAGTGATCTGCTGAGAGTCTTGCTCTTCCAGTCTTTATCCTAACCATGATAAATGTCTCCCCTGCCTCTAGCTTCAATGGGCAGACATGAGAGTGGTGTTGAACTTTATACTGTATCCTTAGATCTAAGCATGTTTCCCAAAACGCTTAACCATTCCTTTGTTGCCCCAATCTGTAATTGTTTGAGGCTGCATCGAGCTGAGCTAAATTAAGTTTGAGTTTGAGATGAGTTTGATTTAGAAATTAAAAATCTAACAAGAAATCCAATCTGTCTCTCAATTGCTTTACTCCTGTTTAAACAAATATTTAACAGCTTCAGAAAAAAACTCAACGTAGATTTAGCTTTGACTGCAATGTTAGTCACTGTGTTAAAAGATTTTTGAGTGATAATTTGACAGTGATAGCAGGTTCTAACCAGTTGTGTTTTTGATTTTTGGGTCTTTCTTTTTATGGATGTATTAAGAACTTAAACTAAATGAAATGCAGGATACAGTAAAGACAATGATGCCGTGATGACAATATGCAAGTGGTTACAAGTACCACAGTATTAACAATATAAGTCTTCTTGGTTATAATAAGTGTAGACTAACTAGTTCTGTTTATATCACTGCAGTTATCATACAATATACTGGTACCACTACAGACATGCCTATACTGTTTTTCTTTTTGGGAGAAGGTCAAGAGGGTCAATATCTGTGGCATTGAGAGCGTCTGCCCGGAGCCTTAGGCCCTCCCTCACCATATCACAACAACACCACAGTCAATACACTCCAAATTGAGCCCTCATGCAGAACACTGCACAAATCAATATTCTTAAAAAGGTTACACATCAAACTATTAAATACTTTATTGATCCATATGCAATATGTGGTGCTTATATAGAAATCTATAGATAAGTTATCCCTGTCTTATGGCACAGAAGTAAGAAATATCTCTCATTATTTTGATTTCTTACAGTATCACATGGCAAAGTAGATGTGGGAGAGAGGTAAACAATTCTCATTCTGTTGGCCACAGGCCTTGATAACGGCTGCCTTCTCTTTTGAGAACATTCTGTCAAACTCGGTGCCAAAATTTGACAGTTTAACGTTTTCGGCACGCAGTTTGACATGATGTTCTCTGCCATACAAAAACAGAAAGCGGGAAGAGACATTTAATGGGGCTACCTATAACTCAGCCCTTACATAAGCTATGTTAAGAATATCTCAGAAAACAGGCTGAACATCCTATTCATATTTTTTCTTATGGCTGTCAATTTTGGGAGGGAAAACTCCTCTAGCTGAGAGAGTCATACAGCATACTCTCTCATCAAACCCAACTATCTCAAAACCTAACATTAACGTTTTTTTTCACATGCCAGCCGCATGTCATTCAACTAAACGGAGCAGCTGCACCGAAATCACAGAATGTACAATAAACCAGTCACGATCTGTATTAGTAGGGAAATGGGAAATTAGAAGACTAAAGCAGCTGTTGTTGAGGTCTGATGGAGATTTAAGTTAGCCAGGTGTAAATCTGGCCAATGGGGGGTGGGGGGGGGTTGACCAAGACAGATGGATGGAGTGATAGGTGAATGGTACAGCATGCAGAAGCACAAATGCAAGGCGAGGCAAACAGTCAAGAATCCGGTGCCAGAAAAAGTCAACTGGCAGTTACAAATGCACCAGAATAAAGTGTTATTATTTGGGATAAAATAGCTTCATGATAATAGGTGAGAACTAAATTATACAAAATGGAACCTGCGCTATTGTCGCATCAATCAAAATTGAAAAAAGAGGAGTTTCATCTATAGAACATTGAATGGCGACTAAGAAAACTGTGAGTGGCACTCTCAGGTTTGATGGTGTTTTTGATAGCCCTTTGGCCCATTATAGCAGGAGAAGCTAAGAGGAACATCACAGGAGGGAGCAGGAATGGAAAATAGGGTGGGTACACAGAAAAGTACAGGGAGCAGAAATAAGTGACCAGAGGCAGTTATGAATGCATGGTCAATAGAGAGACAGAGAATAGGTAGGAGAGGGAAAAATTGAAAAAGAGCACAAGAGAGCAAGAGAAAGTGAGTGGGAGAGACTGAAGAGGGACTGACAGTGAAGAATGGAGGCAGTTAAAGATATCTGCCAAGCGATCTGTTATTACAGAAGGAGGGAGACAAACAGCTTCTTTCTTTCTTCTTTTTACAGCGAAATAAAGACACTCATCAATTTAAA
This sequence comes from Gadopsis marmoratus, assembly GCA_036023855.1. Classification (NCBI taxonomy): domain Eukaryota; kingdom Metazoa; phylum Chordata; class Actinopteri; order Centrarchiformes; family Percichthyidae; genus Gadopsis; species Gadopsis marmoratus. The sequence goes on along the minus strand of JAVQJF010028163.1, from coordinate 115,936 downwards.
TCGGCAGGGTTCCTGGACCTCACCTTTTTGTCTGCCAGACACTGGGTGGTGAAGGCACGCCTCTCCCTCCTCTTGTCCATTCATCACGCAGAGGAAGAAGACACTCCTCCAGGGGCATCCTGGGTAATCTTGCGTGGCCGGAAACGTGGCGATGGTGCGCGCATGGCGGCAGGGCCCTTTGTTATTTACTGCTCACTTAGCCCCTCTGCACCCCGACACACACACAATTTATGAGGACAATCGTCGGGGCCCGCCGCGCTCCATTGGAGCACTCCCTGATGGATGTACATGGAGCCGAGAGAGAGAGAGAGAGAGAGAGAGAGAGATTCATAAGAGAAAAAGTCGTTTCAGAACAATAGACAATTAAGATAATTCTGTCATACAAACATTATACATGATGTGAAAAATGTCACTTTAGATATGTTCATGAACACTTCTATGTGGCAGCTTGAATATTTTAGAGAGCGTGCGGTCCCATGCTAGGAGTGATGTGAACTGGGCTACCTCCTCGTATGTCTTGCGAAATGCCACTGACGCACCAAATGTCACCAGAATGTCAGCAATTCCACTGTCTGCGTTTCCAGCTTTTATTTGGTGCATTCATTTTAGCAGATACCTCTGTTCTTTGCCTCAGCCGTGCCACTTTCATCCTATCTGCACGTCCCCAAATCTCACCTCTGCTGTCCCCTGCGCTGTGTTTCCGCTAAAGCAGCCGGCGTGCAGCACAGTAAGTGTTCGATCATAACAATCCATTAGAATAATCACTAATAACAAGTCCATTTTCATAAAAGAAGTGGAAAAAGAGATTAATGAGCTTAACACTACTTATGTTCCAGTAACAACGTTCTTCAATGGGACAACAGAGCCCCAAGAGAAGCATCCTCTCTCTCTTCATGAGTTATTTGAGCTGCCCGGCTATCTCCTTTGTTCTCTATAAAGTTGCCTTTCGGGACAGCCAGGACCAAACACATATATTTTTAGTCTTCTCTACACAGTCTGGTGTGAAACAACACGAGGGATTGGTAAGACTCCAGGAAGCAGAGAGTGCACAGAAAAGGGAGGGGAGGAAGAGAAGGAGAAAGCAAATGAGCAGAGAGGATGGGGCGGGAAAAAGCAAGAGAGAACATGAAATGCACGGGGGGAGGCAAGATGATTGAGGAGACAGATGGAGGTGGTGAAGTAACTGTTTGGCCAGCCTATCCTCCCTGGCTGTGTTTAGCTGTGCTCTAATATATAATACGTCTCTTGATCGCTCTGTCTCATAAACACGATTAACTGTTCATTCAAGTATCCATTGAAGGCATGGCAATCGATTGCATTCATTTTCATTCTGATATAATTATTGGGTCAGTTGCAAAATTGATAGTTGTCACTTGTATTCAGCAGAGCCAAAAACAGCCAAGACTGCAGACGCTGCACATTTAAAAATGAAACTAAAAACATATGTTTCTGCTGGATCATCATTCACACGAACAAATAACCTTTGTCTTACAACTCCTTTCATTGTTCAGCAATTACTGATGATAGAAATTCCCAGCATGTATGCTGCCTTAACTCTAAAATTGGAATGTGTGTACCTTGTATGGTGTTTTCCTCAGGCACTGTCATGACAACTAAACCTTATAGGTTGCTAAGAAAATACATTATGGGTTTAGCACACTATTCTGTTGTTATATAAGCTGACAGAAGTCAAACGAATATTGATTATAGACACTTTAAGGTTAGGGAAGGATTGTGGTTATAGAAATAGAAAAACATTAGAAAAATACATCTGAAAATTGCAGCTATGTGAAGGGAAACAAACACCTTCCAAATAAAGGACACACTACTTCCTGTATTGGCACTGAACTTTGGCATTGCATGTAAATTGTGTGGTGCGGAATCATCCAATATGAATGTAATTCATGGGGATACTGGACTGCTGGTGTCCTGACCTGTCTTAAAGGGCACTCTGGCTAACAACAAGACAGGGAAGTACAATCAGGTAATGGGAGGTACCCTGAGAGACATCAACAAGGCATCTCACACTTCCTGATTAAAATGTCTCGATGCCACATCAGCTTGTTTACTCACGGACTCAACAAGAATGCTGATGAATATATCAAATACATCTGACAAAGACCAGCATGACCCAACAGAGGTCAGGAGGAAAGGACCGCAATTGATCAGGTCTGTGCTGATCTGACGAGTGATGACGAGGCTCCACGATGACCATGAAGACCCTAAATACTCTTTGTCTTTTACCAGACATCTTCACACAATATTCTGTCTACTCTACCCTTCATGTCATCCTCCGAGAAAAAAATTGGCCTTTTGGTGGGATTGATATAACTGCAAATAAATAGCACATTTCTTGTGTGTTTACTATTTGTCTGAATTTAGTTCCAGCCTAGAGTTATGAAGGGTGGTAGTGTGTAATGCCGTGTTCTACTATGGTTGGATGGGCTTGAGGGGGCGGAGCTGGGTGCAGCACAGGGTTAATGTGAAACATGTTGGAAGTATCAGAGTCCAGACACCCTCTTGTAGACCCAGCTGGCGGCTTCCCCTCTCCTCCATCCCTGCTCTGGCTTCTCACATCCCCACGATGCACTGAGAGAGCGGTAAGAGAGAAACAGTTGGCAAACTGTGCTACCCATGTGCCAACTCCAAGCCCCGACTCTGCACTGCCTGCCTCAGCAACAATCTCTGCAACAGCATTTAGAACAGAAGGTAATAGCCCACAACATACCCTGACTCTGCATTTAATTCAGATAATGTAGGCAAATTTGACTGAAACAGCAGCAGATTGACATATCTTTCTGTCTTTTTCCACATTTGAAAATAGTCATTCGGTGGCTAAGGATCCGGCAGATCTCTGATGTTAGAGTATCACTCTCAGGTCCATATGTGTTTAGCTGACACAGCCTCTAGAGCCCTCAGGTGCCATGTTTACAATCAAGTGGAGAACGGAAGGAGATATTATACAAGGATGCAGCCTTCTCAGGTGGAATGAAATGTGACAAATTATGTGGATTTCTCCCTGCAAAACTATTATCTTTACACGTTACGCACATCAAGCAGATTAGCAATCATGTTTCACTCCTGTTACATAATGGGCAGGAACTGTGGAGGAATCTAAGATGGGCTGTATAATTGGAAGCATGGCTTCATTAGAATAACTGGTGTCATGTTCGTAGGGACTTACAGTATATTACAGATGAAGCAAGTGCAGCAGTTTAAGAGTGCAACATAAGTTCAGCATTCCCACATGAGATGAGGATAAGAGACTAGTAGTAAGACTGAAGAAACATCAGAGGCCATCTGCATGCGTTATTAAACTGCCCATCGCCTTGCACTAAATCCCAACAGTGGGAAAGAATCCAGCAATCAAAGCACATATGGCCGGCGACTGGTGCCTGAATTATCCTTCAAATGTAGGTTAATGAATTCAGGAGCAGGCTGTGCTTATGAGCATCATATCTTTAACAACCTGACAGACACACCTGCCAATCTGTGGTGGGGCACTCTGCAGGGGGAGGAGGGTTGTTAAGAGGGGGGGGGATCAATCGGCACCTCCGAAGTGGACCCTGTTGGGTGACTGCACCACCAGAGATGCCGGGACACCCAGGGCAAGTTCATTCATCAGAGACCATCAGGAGCTAATGAAACACACTGAGAGAGTGATTAGGACACAGACACCTATTACAGCAGGGCCCCGTGCCTGATGCATTAATCACAGCCACTATCAGCAGGTATCTGAACCCTCTCTGTTGCGGGGTGTGTGTGTGTGTGTGTGTGTGTACAAGCATGCTTATTGTGCATCCCTGGATGTATGTTTGTTTGTGCATACAGACATACAAAAAGGTCTTTAGGTCAGGGTACGGGTGCGTATTTGTTAGGGATATAGCTGAAGTGTGCATGGAGAAGGTGCTACTGTTGTTTCTGTGTTTGCCCTTGGATATGGTCCACCACATTTTTTGGCTCTGCCAGTGAATAGACACCATGCTTGGACTTGGCATAAATATAAGAAGCTGTTCTCCTACTGATCATTAACTTTTGGTTAATTGATTCATCAAACCTGACTGATAATAAGTGAACACCAAAAGCTGAAAACTGTGCACCATCTTGGAAGGGCCCTGTCTGCTCAGCAAATGAATATCTATTTTGGTAAGAGACTTTTCTGCAGCCGATTACTCACTGCAGTCTGGTTATACACAAGATTGTCACATTAACTTGGCTGTTAGTAGCTGCATCATCTTTTTTAGAAGTCCAAAACAGCACTGCCGCATTAAGGCTACGCTACATATTTGTTAGATGGCATCCAAACACCATCTGTGGTGTCACTGTCAGAGAGAGAGGGTGCATATTGTTTATGACAGAACCAAGATGAGGTTTTAATACCCAGTTTTATTGCTTAACAAATGAAGACAGGCTGAAGGTGATTATTTATATCTATTAATTAAGTTAATTAAGATGGGAGGATTTGCCTCCCTCGCCCCTGTTGTTAATTACATCTGTGTCTACAGTGCGAGGTTGATGTCGTAAATACAAGCTCAGCATGTGTTTGCATGTGCATGTTAGTATGCATGTGTATGTGCAAGCGCAGGTTTAATAAATGTCACCAATGCTAAGTACATGGTGCAAAATCTCCATATACTTAGCATGGTTTATAATGCATCATTTCTTTCGTCTCACACAACAGCAACTGGGACAGACAGTTGGTGAGCTTTACAGTACAAATGAAATATGCGTCATCCCTTGAAAGGAAGAAGATATTGTCTCTCATTGTGTTTCATGTGTCTTTGTCCAAAGCAGCCCAGTAGTTCGACCTGCTGAGTGAGCAAACCCACTCTCTCCCCACTCTATCTATGTCCCTTCTTCAGATTTGCTTCTGTTGCTGCAAATGGGACGGCAACCGAGGGGTCTGCACTACAAGCAGCAGATTAAAGGATTACCATTAATTAGATGTCAGGGACAGAGAGGGGCTTTGCCTGTCTTGGCCATGATACAATATCTGTTAATCTGCTGTGCTCCTGGATAAAAAGAAATCAGTCCATTGACAGGAAAAATAAGAAAAGAGGGATGTGGCCAGGGAAGAATTGAAAACCAGAACAAAGAGGCAAAGGAGTGAGGGGTGGGTATAGAGATTGGAGGAGGAATGAAAGAGGTGGAAGAAAGCAAATATGGCTCATGGTCCACTTGAATGTACGTTTTTTTTTCTTTTTGGAGCAGATGGGGATAATAAGAGGCATGAGGGTGTGAGGGACCAAAAGGAAGTAACAATGAGTTGATAACAGGGTGATCTATGGAGAAACAATGAGCTTAAGAGAGGTGTGAAGTGTCTGGGGCTCAAGTAGAGAACATCAACTGTTAAAAGAAATATATAAATGTGCTAAAAGAAGGGCAAACTTAATTTTTACTTTGTTTTTTTGCTTGGATAAGGTTGGAGAAACATCTCTCCCTAATAGACATTTGTCCATTTCAACCGTCAGCTTTGCCCTGCACTGCTGCATCTGTATAATTGCGAAAAAGAAAGGGAAAAATGACCAGCTGCACAGATACAGTATAGTGTTCCTTTGTACACGCGTGTCATTCTTAATTAAAGACTCGGTCAGATGGACAGCAGGTATGTCAGATGATTGACAGATGACTGGTTTGAATTTGATAAGGCACTAGTCCATAATAGAAGTCCTGACCCTTACTTTTAGTGCTATTAACCCAAGCCAGACTGCATGTGTTGACTTCATCTTCCTTTGACAGGGAGTTTGATACCGTGCCTCTGGAAAGGGGACGTGAGGCTGGAAAGGGGACAGGCTCATCAGGGTCGTGTTAAACACGCACCTACCGCCCAGCAGATAACGCTCACCCTGTGGGCATCCTGGCTTTGGATTTTGTCTTCCGTGTCTGGACAGATCACCTGTACTGAGCCTACAGCTGTATGAGGCTTATCACCAGCATGTACACACAAGACCTTAACATTTCTTACAGGAAATATAAACTATCTGCAAAGTGAGTTTAATCTTAAAATATACAACCATGCATTTTGTTGTGTTGGCTGAACGCCTGAAGGCAAGTGCAGGACTGCAAATTTTTGCTGCAGCGATAGTACCTAATGTAAATTTGAGTTGTGAGGGGGTAATTGATGGAGAAGGGCTGGGACATCATTTTCTTATGGCCAGGCGTAGGGCATTCCCTCTATTTGAGTAGAGGGACTCTGGGCACCCCTATGAGCCCCACTCGCCTGAGAGTCTAATTACTTTGGGGACCTGGAGAATTCAAAGGATTTAGATACGGGGAAAAAAGAATTTCCAATTTACTGCACCACTTGATGTTTGTCTTCGTTTGTGGTATGACTTGTGCTTCGGAAAGCAAACTGACACAAAGTGCACATTTGTGCGTCCTGATAAAGGTGAAACATTATTAGAATGCTGTCACAGCTGTGTTTATCCCTGGGCAGTGTGTGTGTGCGTGGATAATAATCTCCTGGACAAACACACTGTAACCTCACCCCCCTACACTGCCGGAGCTATCTTCATCTCACAAAGCTCAACCCCTGCCTGTCTCGCCGCTGACATTTCTGCTCATGCTGCGGAGCCACTGTCCCAAAAAAAACCTTTTACACTGAGAATAAATTACCTCTGAAAATATAAAGGCAGAGCCATCAGTTTCATTTCCTGATTGAGTCGTATCTCATTCACTTTTATCACGCCGTTGTTTAGACATTTACACAGACTTGTGAAAAATTCAATAATCAATTCACAGTTGGGGGAATGTTCTGCATCAGAATCTAGATATGATATCTCTGAGTCCTGGAGAGGTCTGTGGTCCGCTAAGCAAATTATTTGGTTACATGCAAATCATCTTTTCACTCCCTGAGCTTTTTAAAATTAGAACTCTGTAATGAAATTCAAATAGTAAAAAAGCAGAAAAAAATATTCATTTTCATTTTTCATTAGTTTGTAGCTTAGATTACATTTTCGCCTGATTGAGAACAGTCCCCCTGTGGACTGTGGAAGGTGCTGTCTAAACAGTGGCTTCCTTGACAAACCCTCTGAAGCATGATAATCAGAAACACATTTTGGTTATGAGGTCAACCGACAATAATTGCCTGGCAGGTTGGTCAAATTAACACTTTTCTCCCACACGTGTTTGGATCTGCATGCACATGTTTATGTTGTACCTTTATATAGTGGTTCAGAAAGGTGTTAATTTCTTTCCTTGGCATGATTTAGTCAGCGTACATTAGTGATATGCAAATCACATGGCACTATATTAGTATTTCAGACAAGCGGAGCAGTGTGTGTTATATATTTATTCAGCATGACGTGCTTTGGAATTGTGGGGCCACAAAAGCAGTAACAGCTTAATTTGAGAGGTTACAATGTTGCCGACTGAAAGCTATAAGGAACATCAGTGGTGAATGGAGGATTTAATGAAAAAATTCCCAGTGATTCAGTTGTCATTAGTTTAGAGCACACCTACGCATATGCACAGCCCTGTGACCAATGAAATGAGAATGAGAGAAAATGTGGTGGTAAACTTTCCATCATCTCCATTCGTTCCTATTTAACAGGGAGATATTTTGAGTGGCAGAGACCCGTAAAGCCACGTTGTTTTACAGCCTCCCAGCTCAGTGTTGACAAAGATTGGACACCAGAGAGACCTGTTAGAAAGTCACAAAGTCATGCAGGACAGAGAGTGGGGGTTCGCAGAGTGATCCTCCACTGACAGAATCTAGTGTTGTTAATGTTTTAAGGCATTAACGCCACACTTTCACACTTTAATTGAGCGCACAGTGAGCGAGATGTCAAACAGCAGAGCCCTCCAGGGTGGCATATGTTATCTACGTTATGTGCGTGCATGTGTATGTGCAAGTTTGTTTGTGTGTGTGTGTGTGTGTGTGTGTGTGTGTGTGTGTGTGTGTGTGCGTGTGCGTGTGCACCTCGCCTGTGTGGGAGTGTGACAGACAGAATGAGACCTCTCAGCAGAAGATGCTGGGGAGACAATCAATACTGCTCACCAAGGTGTGTGGCTACCGCCCTCGCTCGTTATGTGCGTAGAGGGAGGCAGCTGCAGGGTCTGGCTGAGGAAGAGCCAGGGGACAACACACAAACACTCACAGAGGCCCCAGTGATGCCGGCCTTTGCTGTCTTTTTTATGATACGTGACAAGATAATGAGTCTATAGCACCCCTGAAAATATCCCTCGGGTGTATTATCTGTGTATATCTTTTCTGCGGAGGAGTGTTACTGCATTCTTTCTCAAGATTCACCGTGAACAATGTCACCAGATGTCCATTTAAAGGCACCGCTATTTTATATGTGATGATGTCCAAAACCAAGAGAGGCTATTTGTGAATTTGCTTTACCAAACTTACACCGGGGGAGAAAAACAATGAACAGAAAATGATACCTACAGCATACCGTGACATTGGAAATGTCTCTCTGCAAACAATGTGGGCCCCATTATCTACAAATAACCAGCATCCCGAAGGTGCTTTTGGATTAAATATAACTGTGAAAATAATGGGCATATTTTAAAATTTGATAATGCAACCCAATCCTTCTGGGCACCATTTTCTTGGACCAAGACTGTGGGACAGTTCTGTTGAGTTTCACCCCATCCCCATCCATTTTTATGCATGCTGCCAGTAAGCTGTGCCAAAGTGCTGATATCCCTCATTAGAAAAGCAGGATCCAGGAAAGAGTCCAACTAATGCCTGCCCACACGGACACAATGATGGTGCAGGGTCTCCACAGGAGATTTGAAGGTCAACAAGAAAAGCAGGTTGTAACAGATAGCAAATTGCGGCCTGTGAAAACCCGGCCATTTAAATAGAATATCTTGTGCTGTTGTAGATGGAGCTCAAGGGAAGTGGGAATGTGTTCCCTTGTGCTTGTTAACTCTAACTGCATGTGACTGCAGGCGGTAACAGACACGCTGATTGAGGTGACTGTGCATGCATGTGTATGCACGTGAAGCCTGGTGTGGTTTCCATGCCAGCACTCCGTTTATCCTCACAGTGTGGGACCCTGCACCATAACAAGCACACAAAAAGAATATTTGACATAGATTAGGGAAGAGTGCAGCTATTCTAACAAGTCATTCATTATATAGTGATGCCTAAAAAAATTCTATACACTGAGCTCACAAAAGCCAACATTTATCCAGCCCTTAAGGCAGAGCCCGCAGAGGCTTGGCTCTAAGCCGGCTGAAACATGGAGTTAACACAGGTCACATCCCATCTCCCATATCCTTAGGCAAAATATGTATCCTCATTTTGAGCAATTCCACATATCACCAGCGCCTCCTTTTTCAGTTATGACTACATTTATCATTATATTTTCCTCTCTTTCTCTCGTTCGCTCACTCAAACACATGTGCGGAAAAAGTGGATTCCCTCTCCTGCTTTACTTGAAAGCCATCTCCCTCCTGAGGATCTTTGCGGAAGCTCTGGGGTGCTGCAGGTGTGGAGAGGGCCTTTTGGTACTAGATAGGGCATAAGGATTACATCCACACTAGATTAAACCACCGCCATTGCCTGCTGAGAATTCTAACAATTATCAGCCTTGTACTCCAGGGATGTGAGACTGATGGGGGACAGGGAGTCCTGAGGCAGAGGAGGGGGCAGCCAGGCATTGGTTGTCACAAGGGTAATGTCTCTATCTTGAACACTGGTCTGCCACATTGAGATAAACAGTGCCTGCCAGGCAAATGTATTACAAAACATCAGATGTCTCAAATGCACTGTTAAAAAGCACAGTTTGAGACGTGGCTTTGACTACTTTATTTCACGTGACTGGCGTAAGAATCCCATGCTGCTTACCTCCTTTTGTTTCATTCTGCATCTTTGGCCACAAGGCCGGTCACTGATGCTACTGTTGAAAGTGTTGTAGGTAAATGCTCCCTTTTGCCGCCCACACAAAATTCAGGCCTCTTTGTCATTTTGGAGCCTGTTGTAAATTGAAGGACCCTTCTGAGGGCACTGGGGAGAGAAAATAGGGTCTGTAATGAGAACATTAAAACAACATATGCTGCTCCCTTGCACCTCCGCACTTCAGAGTGGCTTTTATTTCACCCCTTTTCCCTCTATTGCACACTCTGCTCCCCCTCTGTTGAATTCCCACTTGCCTTTTTTTGGAAAGTCATTGAGAGTCTTTGACAAAGACAGGCTGTGGAGTGAATGTGAAAGTGTGCCCCTGGCCTTGTCGCCTCATAGTGGAGCAGGCCATCTGACCACCACCAGCAGTAGGTTAGGCCAAGTGGGGCCATTAGACCAAACCTGGGAGACCTGTGCAGCCACCACTGCCAAGCTGCTCCACTCTCCTTCAAGCTTCAGACTACTCTGCCCACTTCAGCCTCCACCAACCCCTCCTATTCTCTTCGCTTCCCCCTGCAGGTGCCAACTCTTCTGCTCAGCCAGATCCCACTGGAGCACAGTGAAAAAATCCATCCAGTCAACCCCATTCACCTGTGTGTGTGTGTGTGTGTGTGTATGTGTGGGGGGGGGCAGAGATGTGAAAGAGCACTGGTGGCAAAATGGGACTCGTAAGTGGAGGTGTCAGAGGAGGTTCAGTCCCAGGAGGGCTAATTTTATATTGTCCAGATGACCTTGAGCTGGGTACCATGGAAACATTTCTACCTTGACTTTGTGAGGTGTCTTGGTGGCTCTGTGTTCGTGTGGTGACAAAGCCATCTCACCTCCAGAACACAAAGAAATCGCCAAAGGCAAAAGGCTGGAAATAATAGCTGGGCGCCTTCGGTACCCTGGGAAGGAGAGAATTAGCAGGAAATCTTTTGAGTTGCCGCTGTTCATGCTCCATAGCTCCTCTTCAGACAGGTAGCTGTATTTGAAAGCTATTGATGGCCTTGTTCAATCAATGGAACAACAAAGTCTTGAACCAAAGTGACTCAGAGAAAAGTGAGGGTAAGTGTGTGTGCATGTGTGTGTGTGTGTGTGACAGACGGAGAGGAAGAGAGAACTTGTGATTGCATGTGTTAATGCGTGTTTAAAAGTGAATGTGTTTTAGGGGTGTTCAGAGAGAGAGAGTGTGTGTGTGTGTGTGTGTGTGTGTGTGTATGTACAGGAAGAGAGAAAGAAAGGCAGGCGTAGCAAGAAACGGAGAATACCTATGAGATTTGCTTTTGTAATATTAGCTTGGAAATGTACCAAACCTCCATGTTTGTATCTAAGCAACAAGTGCGCTCCGTGTAAATTTCTGTCAGCTAACACTATATTCAGCTGCATTTGTCTGTTGTGTTTTGATATCCAAATGAAGTCAGCTGGAATACATTAGACTTCACGCATTTATTTAAGGAATTAAGTAATATTAGGCTTTGATTACCAAAAATTGTGCCCAGACAGGACAATATTTGTATGCAAATGCGGAAAAACAAAACCACACTGGCTGAAAATGCTAAATAGGGACATAATGATTAATTTCACTCAGCCTAAAGACAAATGCAAAAATCTCTAACTAAACAAGCAAATACTTATCATTAGCATTTGCAAAATCTTTCTTTTGATTTGGATGTTTTTTGAATAGCAGATTAACTGAATTTACAGATGTACCTGCCTAAGGTTTCTTAGTGTCCTACATCATGTCATAGGTCATTATCATGGACTGTAGCTGTGTGTCTGTAGGAGGAGCAGGAACTACATGCATCTTTCTTTGTGCCACAGCTCACCCACTGCCCTGTTGTCCCAGGCCCAGCCCATCTCCCACCTCAACACACACCCACAGTAGAGAACACTGTGATAATCATTTTGATTGGTTCCCCTTTCATGATCATTCACCAGACACATTTATGACTTTCTCAGTCAAATCCAGAGCAGGTTTTAAGCATGTGGTCATGAACAAGTGGCAACAATCATTTTGATAGAGAAGGCAGGCAAACGTGCTTATGCAAACCATCTCTGACTTCCTTCTCCTCAAATCTTTAAGAAAGTTAGCATTTGCTGTTAACATCAATTCGGAATTAATTACTTACTGTCCTGTAAACAGTGTTCAGTACTGTGCGTCATTGTTTAGTATTTACACTGAGCAAGCATTTGTAGCGGGCATCTTTTTTCCTGTGAAGTGCCCTTGGAAACAAGTCTTTTATGTCTCAATTAAAGTGCTTTCCCTGTGCTCCCTAGCTCTGAGCATGGCCATTATCACCATGGCTCCCAACAGTCTAATTATGCCCCTCCCTCTCCAAACCCTATACTGCGCCCACGCTACTCTATCTTGGACCTTGGCAAGCTCACCTCAGCCTCCTTGCAACCAATCAGCGAGCAGTGTGTGCCATCATTAGAGTATGGGATCCGCTGTGTGGAGCTAGGTGTCTCTATGGGAGGCATTGATGGAATACCCCAGGGGAGAGCTGGCACAGCAAGGCTGCTGCTAAACTCTGAACTGCCTGTCAGCAGCACTTTGTCCGAACATGATAAGTTCCTGTTAAAATGCAGTGCTGCCATGGAGCCCATGTCCCCCTGCAACGTACGGTAGCAGAAACCTCCAAAAGGCAGCTCCATATTCCAGAGCGGGTGACTGGAAGGCAGTGATGTGATGACATTCGTTGTTTAGTAGCAATTAGTAACAAGAAATTATGATTCAACATACAAGATTCAGGAGTTTTTTACAGTGCTGGGACTTCACCTCTGGGTGCTCAGCACAAGCATTGAATCCCCTAAAATAAATATGACATTCAATTAATAAAGTATAAATTCAGTTATAAAGTAAGGCTGTGAATGCTATTTTTATTATTGTCAACAAATTCATGAAAAGAACAAAACCAAAAATAAATTGATTGTGGAGCTGCAGCTGAATATAACTTATTTATCTGTGCCATTGGCCTCACCTATTAAAAACACATCAGTGAGTCACAATGACGCACTTGGAAAAATGTTTTAGGCACCACTGAACCCCGTTACCCAGGATACCTCACTTTTCACACCTGTGCGTGAAACCCTGCACATGGATCCAGTTCTCAACTACAATTGGTAGAGTGTGACCTATGACCTATGACATCATTTGGTTTCGTTCCATTGTTATGCAGACAACACACAGATATACTTTCGCCCGATGACTCAAGAAGCCTGGCTGCTGTCTTAGACTGTCTCAAAGATGTTAATTGTTGGATGGCACAAAACTACCTTCAACTCAATAACTCGAAATCAGATATCATACTGATCGGCTCCACACATTCTGTAAGTCTTATTATGAGTAGCCTTGGTTCATTATCAACAAATGTGAAACCCGAAGCCAGAAATTTAGGAGTTATATTTGACTCATATTTGAGCTTTGCATCTCAAATCAAAACTGTTGTCCGGTCCTGCTTTTACCAAATAAGGACCATCTCCAGAATCAAGCTAATGCTTTCACAGTCTGATCTGGAAAAAGTAATACATGCTCTTGTTTTTTCGAGACTTGACTACTGCAACTCTGTCCTTTCTGGCATCAACCAAAAGTTAATCTCTCTCTTCTTAGTGGTTGTAACAGACGACATCACATCACCCCAATTCTGGCTTTGCTCCATTGGCTCCCCCTTAGATATAGAATTGACTTTAAGATTTTACTGATCACTTATAAGGCACGCCTGGGTCTGGCAGCAAGGTATTTAGCAGAGACGCTGACCCCATATGAGCCAGTGCGTAGCCTTAGATCCTCAGGTAGGTCTCTCTTAGTCGATCCAGAGTTGAGGCTTAAATCTAAAGGTGACCGAGCCTTTGCCATCAGGGCACCTCGACTCTGGAACAACCTGCCTGCGGAGATGAGGCTCGCAGAATCGGTAACCTCTTTTAAATCACTTCTTAAAACACATTTTTATAGACTTGCTTTTATGTGATGTCTTTTTTATGATCTTTTATCAACTTAATTTTTTTATTTTTATTGTTGACTGTTAATCTTTTGAATTTTGCTTGTATTTTGTTGTTATGTCATTTTGATATTATTTTATATTGTTTTCACTCAGTTCTATGTATTTGAGGTGCTCCTTTGTCAAAGCACTTTGTAAATGCAGTTTTTAAAGGTGCTATATAAATAAAGTTATTATTATTATTAATATAAGCGGCGGGCAGATTCAAATCAGTCTCTCTGTGCGATGTTCCAGCCTCCACTATTGCACATACCCTGAAGGAGTTTTCCCTCTTTTTTTGACAAAGAACAAAGAGACAAAGTTTTTCTGATCATCATTTGGCCACATTAGAGTAATATTAACTTAGCTATTGTTCAAGGATTCTAGTAAATACCAGGGGCAACTGGTTTATGAATTTCCACTACAAGACAGTGGATTTTCAGAAAGGTCACCTTTCCCTTCTCCTCTTGTTTTCTTCAATGTCAGCATCCGTCCCCTTTCCCCTCCACCGCTGTGTCTGAGGAACAAAACAGAGACGTGTCATTTTCGTTGACGAGCGTAAGACAAAGACCAGCCCACCACAAAACTGCTGTGGATCACACGGAGCGATTCCTCAAGGAAGGCTTGATATCTAGGCAGATTTAGTTAACTGTTTTTCTTTGGTGAATTCTAAATCTTGTGTTTTTGATTTTGTATATTTTTATACTTAAGCCCTGTTTTCTTGTCTGATGTTGAAGGTTCTTTGAGTACCTAACTTGGTGAAGCTGTGCTTGCATGGCTAGTCTGACTGGTCATTCAGTTTCACTTCCAGTGGTGGTTTCACTGAACTGTTCCTCAGTGTTTCTTTTTTCTTTCTCTTCCTTTCACTGATATACATACACCTACAAAGTGAGCGACACAGATTGGTGTGCCAAATCTTCTGGTCTGTGTCGCCAGTCCCTTGTGTGTCTCCTCCTTTCCACAGTTGCGTGGCATCAGCTCCATCGTTCTGGATCTGACCCGGCCATTTTTCCTTCTCCTCCTTTGTTCCACAGTTACACACAAACACCAAATGGTCCTCATTCTCTTACCACTGAGTCACTGAATCCACAATCTTAATTTTCACACCTACATACATAAACCACATGGTCCTCAGTTCCCTATCTGGTCACTGAGCCAGCCATTTAAATTGTTCCTTTGTTGCCCCCTCTAGACTCACACGCATGCTTGTGTATAACTCCACCATTAGCTAGATTTCCTGTGTTTGTTTCATCGCTAATAATAATTCAGGTAGCATTGGCTATATGTTAATTACTGTTGAAATATAATAAACCATGTTATATTATAACAACAAGTGTTCGCGATTGTCTTTTTTTGAATGTTGTGTTGAAGCCAGCCTCTGTCAAGAAGCCCTATTTTAATTAAGGATTAAAATACCCAAATTCATGGTAAACCATTAATGAAACTGAGGTCAATTAATCTGCTATCATGTTCCCTTTGTTAAAAAGGGTGGTCCCCCTAGGAACTTTAATATTAAAGTTACTATTTTTAACATCATATTTGAAGATTACTGATAGCTTGTATATAGGGATAAAACCTGTTACCCATATACTGTGAATGCAAGCACTGTAGTTTATTTTGACTCAACCCCCCCACACACACACACACACACATACGATTCTGCTACTGTTAATACTCACCTGAGCCCCAAATATGTATTAATCCACGACTGAAAACCTACAGTGCCCAGCGTTTTTAGGAAATGACTACTCCTTTTTTGTTTAGGTTATTTTTTTCAGATAAAAATATATTTTTTAAGATTTAGGTCTTCAGTAGGAACTAATGGACTATAGGGAAGACAGGAACATTGTTGGTTTGATCTTTTCATGGGTTTTATTGACATTAACAATAATATAGAATACTGACAGCCTTAAAAGTAGAAAGTTAGAAAGAAACAACATCTAAATTTAAATGATTACCAAAGATGCTGTTAATTTTAAAGAAATTTTAAAAAAAGGTATCGGCTAAATTATAGCTGCAATAAATAATGACACAACTATTATTCCCTCTATAGCTCCATCCCCCAAGACATCTGACTGGGAGTAATTGATTAGCAGGCAGACCTTGTGCTTCAGACTCATTGGTTAGGTGGGTTTTCACATGCAATTCACATTCAGATGGAAACAGCAGCAGATTTGAGCTACTGCTGTTTCCGAGACATGTATTCAGATGTTGTAAATTATTTGAATCACTTTTAAACATTTATCTACATGTATCTATATCTACAGATTACTTACTACAGGTTTGAGTGAGCAATTTCATCAAAATAAAACCTACTAATGTACATTTAGAGTTGCACTCACATGTTAAAGATGAAACTGAGAATTCTTGCTCATGATAACCCTTCTTCCAGAAAGAGACAGAGACAGAAATCTGAATCGGCTCGGTGACTTGCAGCTTTCCATAGGCAGAGTGGCGCCTTAATGGAAAACAAGGGAAAGAATAGAACTGCCAAGTGACAAGTCCAGGGAAGCACAGAGCTACAAACAAAGCACACCTGTTCTGCATGGAGAGTACAAATGAGACATTACTATCATAAATCATGCAACTATAGTAGACAGGTACCTACTCATATTTAGACTCTGGGGACAGATGCAGGCTGTGGGAGCATAGGTAGAATGTTATGTGTGCACAAAGCACCAAAACATACAACATGCCTCTGACATACAGAAGGTAAAAAATGAATAAATAAAACACCAAACAGTATGTGAAAGTCCATTGCCTTTTAAGGAGGGCAGCTAGCCTTCAGAGCAGCTTAAAACCTCCTTGAAGTTGTGTCACACTGTGTCCTGCACTTAGTATAGTGTAATATTAAACCATTCTTCAAGACCGACAGGATGACGGAGGAAGGAGGTGAAAATCTACTTATCACACACTGCTCGTCAAAAATCAAAATCCCAAAGGTCCAATGATGTTTAGATCTTTTAAATTAAAAGATGTGTGCCTTCTTCCTGGTGTTCATGAAACCACTTTTTAATTTGTTTAGCAGCGTGCATCGTGGCGTTATCATTTTGGTAAATGGGAACATCATGAGGGAATAGAAATTTGCACCACGGGGTGCATTTGGTTCTGTAAAATAGCTTCATATTCCTTGGCTGTTATGCAATCATGCAGAGCAATCATCAGACCTAATGATCCCCAGTAGGTGGCTGCCCCTACTATTACAGCTCTACTGCCATGTTTCACAGTCGGCAACAGACATGGTGGGTTGAAAGCATCGTTGAGCTTTCCTCAGAATCTAAAGAGGGTGAAAGATGACTCATTATATGATATTGCTTCTCGCTGTTGCTCAGGGTTCAGGTTTACAGCAGATTATATACCTTTATTTGTTGGCCTTGGATACAGCGTGCGTTCAAACAGCAGCCTAAAATACCAGCGTTGTGAGACTCACGATGTTCCATTTTTGAACTGTGGCTGTGTTTACTTAAAACTGTGGTAATATTTACGGCGGCAGTACTGCCTTGTTTAGCAACTATCTTATTACGTGTCTGTCTACCGTTGTTGGTGAGTTTCAAGCAATGTCCACAGTTTCATCTCTTCTGACCCAGTCCACCATATTTGGTATGTTTCCCTTCACATAAACAATTATTAATACTTAATTATTATATTTAAGTATCATGTACTGCTAAGTAGAATTCAACCCACTGTTATATGTCTCTGCCTAGTCTTTGAAATTATAATTTACTTATTCACATAGTATATCTATTATTCTGCCCAAGCTATGTCTCCTTGTCTATAATCTATTTATTAAACTGCATAAATCTTTATCCTGTGATCCTGTAAAGAAAGTACAAACTGCTCTATTTAAGTAAAGCTACTGTATGATGATAAGAATTTGATTTGACAAAAAGTTTAATACCATAAATCCAAAACTTATAAATTTTTTACATTTTAACCCATGTAATACTAATATTAAACTGTGAATGTTCATATGTTGAAATATGATATAATTGATAGAAGCGTGACTGAATGTTCACGAGTGGGTCTTTTTCAGGGAAAACATTTTAATATGTGACAGTAGGAAAAGCAGAGGTGTAATTAATAAAATGAATGATGGCTGAGTTCCATTTAGATGCTTCAGTTTCAGGTTCCTAGTATTGTGCATGCTGGTTCACCGTCACACTGTCATGACTTCCTGGGACAATTGAACAGAATCATCGTTAGCTGTGGACTTTCAGCCCTAGGGTTTGTGGTCCAATTCCAGCTCCTCCCGTCCACATGTCGAAGTGTCCCTGAGCAAGACACTGAACCCTAAGTTGCCCCTTGGTGCCATATGAGTGCTCTGTCCCTCACCAGGATAGGGCATAAGCACTTGGACTTGAAGGCTGACCACTGCTCCAGGCTGTCCTCAGGAGGAAGGATGGCAGGATGGATTAAATGCAGAGGACGAGATTCATCGTGGAACACAACTGCATGTGTGTGTGTGTGAATGTATCCTCATGTTTGACAATAAAATATCTTAGGGTGCTGTTCTATTAATGTTATCAGTAACACCTGTGCTTTTCCTACTATGACCAGTTAAACTGCCTTCTGGATGACGGTTCCGAAGCCTACGGGCCAGATCCACTAGACTCAGGTGCAGCTTTGTCCACCGAGCTGTCGGGAGATTGAACTCCCTCCCTTCTCTCCCCTCGGACCCCACTGCACCAACACACTGTAACTTTCATACACAACTGCTTTCAGGACAACACACTTTAAGAACTCTCCTTTTGAACTTGTGCTGCTACATTCCTATACAACAGTCCACAGTGGAGTGCACTAGATTGTACATTGTAATATCTTATCAATCCTGCACTAAATATATATATCTTGCACTGTGGTCACTTTACCTTATATTATATTTTTCTTATGTTCCCACACTCATCTGTCTTTGTTTACTATATATATTGTAGTACACTGTGGGACTGTGGTTAACGTTATCACGATCACTCTTTATGTACCGCACATGTTGAGTAATTGACAATAAAGTTGACTTTGACTTTGAATTTAAACATTAAACACAGCTACTGTATGGAGCAGTCAGGGCCAGTACAGATAAAATTTTAATCCACTGGTTAGCCACCTTAGCCACCTTTTTGATGACAGCAGCACAGGTGCAGAGTTTGTCAGACCAGCCAGGGACCGAATGTGCACAGTTTGCACAAACAGTACTATAATGCATGCCCTCTTTCATGTGTAAAAGAGGGCATTCTTTTATTAGATAAACAATTGAAAGGAAGGGTGTGAAAGGAATGTGAAAAGTGACAAGAATATTTATTTTAGTGCAGTAAAAGTGAAAACACAAAATTTTCAGTAAAACTAAACTACTTAAGCAATGAAGTATTTCTTCTTTACTCTAGTTCACTGGTTACACCCCCACAGACTGACTGCTGCCAGCGAGCACTGACACATATTGTAGCCCAGGCCAGTCCAGCTATCCTCAGTACTTTTGTCTGCACACACTGTCAAGCTGCACATCACTCCTCGAACTGCAGACACACAATTTCGTGTGTCTATTGTTTCCACCATGGGACATTGTGACTCATCGAGGAAGGAGAAAGAGGCAGGCACAGGGAAAGACACAGTAAAGATTTTACATACTACTGTATGGTTTTTCTTGTGAAAGCTCAATTGGTTAAAGAATGAATGGATATTTTTTACATTGATACACTTTTGTCATTTTACATAAATGTTTAAGTCAAACCATCATTCCACTGTAATTTCATAAATTAAGATATTTAGTTTTGAATTTTCTGTATGCTCGCGTTTTGCTAATTCCTTATATGTCATGTTTTAATTATTCTGATAACAATGATCGATAAAAATCTGCCTAATCACTAAGTGTTACACTAATCTGCCACGATGATACATGACATGACATGAGATCTGCAACTTTTTTAATTCAGCGACTCTTATTTACTGTGCTCTTACAGTGAAATGAAGCTGGTACCATATTCAGGGGGTTGTAAGAACAAACTGATAGTAGATTAATTGTTTTGATGAATATTTAATACAATCAGCAGACAAAGAGAAGAGAGTGAGTTAGTATGAAATAGAGGGATTGAAAGAGAGAAAGTAAGAGATACAGAAGAAAAGCAAGATTAGACAGCCAATTATTTAATCTCTATTGTTGTTTGTGACTAATCATGATTAGGAATAGCGCACAATAATTACAAATTCACAGACATGGAAGCACAACAAACTGTATTAACACAGCAGCATATATCTTGTAATCAACAATTAACAGCACAGCAAACCACTGTTTGCTTATCACATAATTCACATTGCACTGGCAACAAACTGTGCTGGCTGATGAAAAGAACATGCACTTCATGCATTATGACGCATTATGAAGTTGTGAATATTTGAATGTTTAAGTAATTATTAAAGCTTGTTAATTCTTCACTCTGATAATATTCTCTCAGTGTACGACCCAAAGATGTATTTCCTCTACGAAATGCTCCATCTTGTGAGGCCTTGGTTTCCTGGTAATATAGCATACAGCGGCGGGAAGCAGGGATGGATGATATGTGTGGGAACATTAATCATATGCATGTGTTTGCAAAATGTTCTCCTTTTGTTTGTCCTACCGGGCTGCTATGCCTGCTTTCCTTTTGCTTCTTAGTCACAGACAAGCAGAGGTGCGACGAAACAAGTGCAGCGTGGTACAGGGTCCACAACTAGCTATCCAACTGAACATGCAAATGTTCACGGTCGTGATTTGCATCATTTTCCAGCATGGACGGAACAGAATCACCACCACAAGACAGCAGAAATGCCTCAAAGTGACACAAATAAGCTCCTGCCTTTTACCCCTGTACAGCATTATGTAGCATATATCTATCCTGACTTGACTTTGCTTAAACCTGTTTTTCTAGATAGATAGCATGGATGGATGTCCACAGCTGCACCCCTGACTTCTCACCCATGCTGGGAACAGCTTCAGTGAAATGGCTCCCTGCCACCTTGGAGCCGCTGACCTGGGTTAACTTTGACATCTTCATGTTATCCAAACCCCAGGAGACCATCATTGTGGCTTCTAACTGATGCCTCTTACATATGGCCGCACTGGTTCCTCCTAGCAAAAAGGACTCATGATCAATACCGTGATGATATCTTGCTGGTTTCTGTGCTCCGGTTTCCTCTCAGTGTGTGTCAGTATGCATGTCAGAGTCTGTCTGTCTAGTTGTTTTTGCCTTGTGATGTACTGGCCAGTAAGCAAGTAAAAGTTGAGCAGAAATGTGAATTCTCCTTACTTTTATCCTCTTTTTCAAGAGGATAAAGTCTTTTTTTTATCCATTAGCAATTTAACGGATAATTTAAGCTGTCTGTCCCTACATTCAACATTTGGGAGGATCCACTGTGCTGTTACTACTAGCTTCTATTTAGAAAGTGGAAGCTAGTTAGCCTAGCTTGCTAACGTTAGCAATGAGTTAACGAATTGAGAACATTTCAGTGTAGAGGACGCTATTACCACAGAAAAATAAATAAAATGTAAAGTTCTTCATTTTGGTAATTACAATTTGACCAAATATGTACAGAAGTCAAAACAAACAATAAAGGATTTAGAGATTCTTAGCAAAATTTTATATAATTTTAGTTTGACTGTAAGGGGTTGAAGAGGATGAATAAAATGCATTAAAAAGTCATGTTTTTGGCTGTAACAGAGAAACAATGTGGTGCAGGGTCTGAAAAAACCCCTGGGTTTTATCATCCAAGAACTGAAGTCCCTGATATTATAATAGTGGTTGGGGTTACAGAGAACGGGATCAGGTCAGCTCACAGGCTCAGCCCGCCCTCCCTTCCTCTGTGTCACTTTCTATTTCTTCTCCTCTAAAATATTCAGTACTCATCCTTTCATCTTTTTGACTCGTGTCAATTCCACTACACACTACCTTATTTCCTCTCAGGTGAACTCTCAGAGGGAAAAAGACTAAGTTGCTAAATGGAGATGGCCGTTGGCCTCCGAGGCAAAAATGAAAGGGATAAGAATGAAAAAGAGACAAGGAAGAGAGAAAAAAGGAAGGACTTTGTCCATTCAGTCAGACATCATGCACTGGTTCCTCTCCCAGCGCCACAAAGGTAGAACGTCAACGTCATCTAACAACAGTCTCTGAAGATATGTATCAAAGTGACAGAGATCCCTGACTACTCATCATCCGCCCTCATTAAAGAGAACCAGGAATTCTCCAATCCTTTCATTTTACCACTCCAACTCATTCCTATTTCCGGAGACGTCAAGTAGATATGACTTGTCGAGATGAGAAAATGGGCAAGTAAGCGAACAATAAGGCTTCTAATAGTGCTGAGCATTAAAGATGCCAATGATTAGTCCTCTCTCTAGTTTCAAATGCAGTCAACTACGTTCCACCTCTGTATGTTGAGGAGTGTGGAAAGTGTCGGGGTGTGAACACAGTATGAGATGATTATCAGGAAAAAGGTGAATGAACATTATTCCCTCGTAGGGGTCTTTAGATTTACATACACACCTTGCTGTCTCACAGCCCTCTCCTTCACATGCTTGCCTGTCATCATTGGGCTTACATGTCTTTCTGTCTCCCTTGCTTCCCCGAATGATTGCAGCTACAGAAATACAATGTGAATTTCTACACAATAGTGCAGGGGTTTGAGCTGAAAAGTAAAAAGATGAGCAAATCTTCTGAGTGATTATCACTTTATTTTGTTTTAAATTTATTTTCTCATTTTCTAATTATCTACTAGCATAATCCTGACACCCCTGGCTATGATGTATACTTTTAAAACTACATGATATGATAACGAGGTTTGTGAAACTTTACCAAGGCAGGTAACTATATTAAAGTTAGAGGATTTTATTCGAGGTGAAATTTTAGTATTATTTTTAACCTGTTTGGAGAAACCGATGCATCTCCCAGGCTGTGGCACTTTTACAATGACTTTTCAAAACCTGCAATCAGGTGAGCTGGTGAAAGTGCAAATGCTGCTGCAGAGCTGAACAGGCCCGTTGCTCTCAGGATCCTTCTGTCCCCACGCTGCCTGCCTGCTCCCAAGGGCCCATGGAGGAATAATCAGTCATTAACTGGTGCAGGCCCGGCTTTAGCTCTAGAGTGCTGTGTCCCTGGGAGGATCAATAGGCCAGGGTAATTAAAGAGCTGGCCGGGAGGGGAGTGGGGGGGGGGGCATGTTGCCAGTAAATCCACCGCAGCGACAGGATGCCTGTAGCCAGGATGACTACAGCACTGACACTGAGAATGCCACTAAGGGAGAGTGACTGACCACACACACAAGAAACAAACACATGCACAGAAACACCTAAAGCTCAACATATCACAGACACTTGTAGGGGCCTGCAACGTGGCTCAAACACAAGAATATGAACTTGAAAATTAATACAACACTGAAGACTTGTGTGCATGATGGGACTGTTGTGTAATTAGTTTTTTAGTTTTAGTTTTTTTTTCCCCATTTCTATTGTCATGTGCAAATTGGCATAGATGATAGTAATTACTGTGATTTAGAGCTCTGTGTTGCACCCAAACACCAGAGGATTAATCGTGTCTTCTTGTGTATCCAAGTGGAGACGCAAATCTATTGAGCTGTCGGGACGCATGGTGATGTAATTTCTCTAAGCTGCTTTTAGCGTGAGTAATGTTTTATTGTGGAAAAGGTAGCGGCAAGGTAAGCTGCATGAGCCATATTGCTTTTCACATCCAAAACACCATAGATGGATTATTTTTACACTCCAAAATTAAGTTGCTCGGATGTAAAAGTCCAAAAAAGAGATGACAGAATTACCACGGAATATTGTGTGGGAAACACTTATGTGAATGATGATGTTTTGCTGTTTGTTTGCAGCGGTATAATGTGTTTTTGCAGCCCAAAGTTCAGCGTGTGCCCTAAATCCCTGAGCATTTGCAGGCTCCACTGGTTTCTTTAATCTGACGCATTAGCAGTCCTTGCTTCATTCTAATAAGGACATAGAGGTCCTGTGTTTTTGACTTTTTAAATCCAGCCCTTTACATTACATACTCGATTCACTTAATATATCCTGGAATACAGAGTGCAAAACCAGTAAGCTGTAAATACTTAACTCGAGCATCTAGTGACAAATACTTTTTGTGCATTTCAGAGGAATACAGAGGCGCTGTAGGCATTCATTTTCGGATGAATGTACTGTAGAACCTATTTTTTGTTCGTTATCATAAGTAGCAGATTGCTTTCAGGTATTTCGTCACCTAGTTAGTTGATGTTTCAGTCTGCTTTGTGCACATTAACCTACGTTTGCCAAGACTATAATTTTATTTTTGGGCAAAGTTCACCAATACTACTTATGACATTAATAATTATTAGGGCCCGAGCAGGGAAAACTGCGAGGTCCCTATTGTAATTTTACATGTACTTCCAGAGGTAATCGAGACTCCATGAAGACTTACCTGTTTTTCCAGCTGCTGAAGCTAAATACTTAGTTTGCACTCATTAATAAAAGGCCATTAACATTCAGTTTTTGGGTGCATATATTTGCAGATTCGTATACACCTTTACAAATGCGTGTAGACATTAACAAATCTCTGTACAAATGTACATATTTGTGCACACATTCAGAGATCTTTGCACATGTTCACAAAGTCTGTGGTCACACATACATACAGACTGCGATGTCACAACTCTGCGAGACACATTTGCAAATAATATTGGTACAATACAATAGTGATACACGAATGAGTGGAAGATGTACTGAAGGAATGTTGCACTCAAACTCAAAAACAATTGTGCATGTGAAAAGGAGAGGAAGAGAGAGAGAGAGAGAGAGAGAGACTTCCTGTCTGACATCAGTTTAGCAGCTATTCAGACCAGGTGAGCAGAATTCTCCATGACAACCCTCGCCTCCTCCCTCTAGGCGCCTGAAGACAGTGGATGCTCTCCAAATCGTGGTTTCCACTCCATTTAGGTCATCACACAAAACAGCACACGTCGCTTATGCTGAATCGACGGCTCTGTGCAGCAAATAAACTAAATACCACAGCATCGTGAACAATACACACTAAACACACATGTCACATAACTTGTAGCGGCTGAATTCAATTTCAAAAAGGTTGTGCTGTTTAATTATCAGCTGGTGGAGATTGAGCATCATACCTGCCATCTGAACTCTATTTAACTGGGCTTCCATGCCCTCGCTGCCACGTAACAAGCGGCACAACGGCACAGTCAAATGGACTGCATCCACAGACAGACGGCAGAGCAGCTTGGGTCTTGATGTTTGTGGACCTTTTCTTTGCCGTCATCATCAGACCACCGGGACCAGAAATCCCCATAGGAAGAACCATCTGAATTCCATGATTATGGGATCTGTTTTGTCCTAAGGGCAAACCTTCCATGATACACATTTTTTATGAACAATGCAGCTTCTAGGTTGCTTTATACGTTCAGTTAACATACAATTAGCCTGCAAGACCTTTTTTGATCTGAGTTCACCCCAGTTTCCAGATACCTTTTTATGGTCCAATCCACAGTACTCAGATATGCTATATACTAAGTTTATTGGCAGTTTTTCTGTAAGACAATACTTTCTTTCCTCAGAGTAAAAATAGCTTGCCTTTTCTCCTCTGTGATGACTACTGAGTGTTTCACAAAGACCTTAATGTGTGCACCTATTGATTGGGAAGCTTTCAGTTCCTAATGGGGCTCTTTATTAGTGCTTTATTAAAAGTAGTTACACTGGAAAGGTCACCTATTTAATCGTTCGTACTAAAAACACACAGACAGTGGCCGTATCAGTTGCCTGACGCTAATTCCAAATTGATCTATTCCATCCTGATGTTTTCAAATTTTAATCACACTGGATTTTCAACTACAGGGCTTGTGATTTCACAAGGAATGCCATGTAAGGTGTTGTTGTCTTCATTAGCAGTGTATATACTCACAACACAATAAACCTATTGTGCTTGCTGTGCAACACATACACTGTATATGGCGTTCTGAGGGTGAACTATTTACCATATTTTGTAGTCAATTAGGAAGTTTGTTGTTTGGTGTGTAACCTGTGGCAAAATACTCTTTGGCACAGGTTACACACCAAACAACTACTTAGTATCATCAGCTCTGTGGACCTCTGCAGGCGTTCCAGGCATTAGGCAAAATTAGATTCAGTGTAGCACAACTGGCTTACAGTGTTTGAACAAAACTCACGCCTCTGTAGCGCCTCTAAGAATCTTGGTATTCTTTTTCAACAACATTTGAACTTTGAAATATATAGTATCAGCCAAAAACATGGAACGTCTAGTACATACCTTAATCCTTTCTCGTTTAGACTACGGCAACTCCCTCTTTACTTGCATTACTCAGTCCTCTGTAGCTCGTCTTCAATTGGTGCAAAATGCAGCAGCTAGGCTGTTAACAAAAACTAGTCATCGGTCCCACATCACCCCAATTCTTGCCTCCCTTCATTGGCTTCCAGTAAAACGCAGAATAGACTTCAACATTTTACTTATAAGGCCTAGCATGGCATGTTTCCAGAAAAAATAGAGTTGTTGAGCCTCTATTTTAGCTGGCGGCCTTGCATCTGTTCCACATTCCCATTTTAAATCCAGAGGTGTCCGTGTTTTTGTGGTTGTACCTCCTGATCTTTGGAACAACCTTCCCCCATTCCATCAGATCTGCTGAATCTGTGGATTGTTTTAAGCGGCTGCTCATTTCTTTAGGTTAGACCTTTTATAAATATTATATTTATATTATAAATATATTTGCCTGTTCTCATGGTTTTGTTTATTTTGGTAATGCGCTTTAATTTTTGTCTATCATGCATATGTATGTGTGTATGTACATATATGTATGAATGTACGTGTGCTTGTATTTGTATGTGTGCATTCTTTCCTATATGTGGAGAACTTTGTAACTGTGTGTTTTAAAAAGCGCTATATAAATAAAATTAATAGTAATATTAGTGATGGCTACTGTACGGCTTCAGATCTCTTGCTGCTGGGCCAAAGGGAAACAGAAACAGAAAACTGTGTGTGTGTGTGTGGGGGGGGGGGGTTCCAAGATAATGCATGCTTAAAATATTGTCAACATCAACATATGCTAATGGATTTCTGTGAACAAATTAATTAGAATGCTGGGACGATGCTTTGTCAAATAAATATATATGCAACTGGGCAGTGCAACTAAAACTCATAATGACTAAATCCATACTCCAAGGTGATTATGGGGCAACTTACACAACCTGCAGCATGAGAACACACATACAAAGCGGTGAGCTTCTCATCGACCAATGTGTTTTTTTTCGTGTGTTCATGTTGTTTTCTTCTTTTTCAAGCTATTTAAATACTTGAACAACTCCAAATATTAGTATTATTTCAGTGGACTTGCATTGCTCATTTTTGTATACCTGTTTGCCACAATGTTATCTCCAATAACCTGTCATGCTGAGGCCTTTCCAGACACAGAACCTGATCCTTGTGTCCCATGGGGTTGGTCCTCACTGGGACTCTACCCTGCCTGCTCCCCTGAGCCCACTGATTATTTGATTTATTGATCCAGCCAATGCTCTTTCCATTGAGACTTACAGGAAGACTTTGTAAGTAACTGCTGTAAGGAGGTATTAAACAGGCAAGGAGGGAGAGTAGGAGCCTATTGATTTTGCGGACAGTGACTCTGATCACTTTGAACAGCCTGGGATCGACAAGCCGTCCCCAGGCAGAGCAAAGCCTTGATCTGGTGAGGGGGAAAGCAGCCAATGGGCGTGTCCATCACAACAAACATTCCACAACTTGACAAAAACAAGAGAGGGTATTAACTGTGATGCCCATCGATCGTCAGCGCTGCACACAGTCAGAGACAAGCTGGCCCATTCGATTTGTCTGGAAACACACCTGGTGTAATTGTGAGGAACTGCAAACAGCAAAAAAAGGACAGCGCGAGTCAACACGACGTCTTCAGCTGGAACACGTCTTTGTAGTGTGTTGTACGTAGACAAGAAATCAGGTGAGGGAGGGAAGGAAAGAGAAGACAGACAGAAAGGAACATGGAATGAGAGAGTGAAGGAGGAAAATACAGAGCTCCGTAGGGGATTGATCTAAACAGTGTCATTAACAGTCGAGGCAGAGATTTCCTCCTGGCTTTACTGCACACAGTGCATCGAGGGCCATTCTTTCCAGACGGATCTGTGAGCAGGAGGGACATATATTAAGAGCTTAGAGGTAGCTTTATTCTGTCATGTTTGTCAGAATCTCACAGGTGGGGGGTCAGCATAAACAACACAAGCTAGAAGCTGCTAGACTGTCCTATTCTTCCTGAGGCTTGACACCCAGCTGAGTGAATGCACAATGGACACTAATTTAAACCTGTGAATGCTAGAAGAGTCCACAGTTGCTATGGATTCTTTGCTCTTTTTCTTCCCCCCAGTAGACTACTGTAAAAATACTGTACACGATGCAAAGTTCCCCAAAGATGTAGGACACTTCACTGTGTTGTCATGGAAATTAAGACATTGCAGCTTTTTACTTCCTGCTTTCTACTAAATCTCCGACTGAAGGAGAATCTTGAGATTTGAAGTTCAGGATCCCCTTCTCTCTTTTAGGAAAGATAAGACACAATGGTCCTCTAAGCTGGGGACGGGCACATTTTCTTAAACTCTAGTTTGCAGCAGTTTGTACTGCATGTTAATGTTGGAAGAATGATGACCAGAGCGATAAAGCTTGCACAGTAAGGGCAAAGCAGTGAGTCAAGCAAAAGTAACTATACTTAAATCAAAACACAGCATGTCTTGTGGCTGCATGGTAGCTGTTATCATTTAATACTATCAAGTGAAGATACTATAATCCATTTATTTTACGACAAGTCTCTCCTTTTATGATTCTTGAAGATTGGTACATAATTATGAGTCTATTAAAAACCCCATTTGAATTGTTTTTGATAATTGAGTTTGTTTTTTGTTTAAGGAAACTGTGTTGTAGCTGCTGGAAATAGATGTGATGTCACGTCATTAAACCACCCACTGACTAGAATAAGGAGAAATACACACAAAAAATGAGGTGCATTGTCTGTGGCTGTTTCCTAATAGCTACAGAATAAATGTCCTACATTTTTAGCCATGTTAGTAGCATGGAAACGTCGGCCTGTTGGTCGATTATTCCGCCACTTTGGTCCAGTTAATATCTCAACAACTTTTATTAAATTCATTCATATAGTTCATATATTAATAGTCTGAGGCAGTGAATGTAGGATTCATCCTCTGACTTTAGTGATCCCCTAAATTTTCCTCTGTCGCCACCAAGAGGTTGACATTTTTTGTGGCTTTAGTGAAGTATCTTGACAACCATTGGATGGATTGTCGTGAAATGTGTTCCAGATATTCGGGGTTCCAAGACAATGAATCATAATGACTCCAGTGATCCCCTGATTTCCTCCACTATCTGGCCAAAAATTCTCCAATACTTGGTAATGGGTTATAATGAAATAACTGCATAATTAACGACATTCCCATGAACCTCAGCTGTACTTGTGTTTTGTGCTACTTAGCACAATCATGTTAGCATGCTAACATGCCAAACTATGATGGTAAACATGCTAATCATTGTACCTGCTTAACATTAGCATATTAGCATTGTCATTGTGAGCATGTGTTAGAATTGACCTCAAAGCACCACTAAGTACAGCCTTACAGAGTCAGAGACAGCAGCAAGATCTTACTGCATGACATCATTCATCATGTCGATCATTATATGAGGTAGTTGTAATTTAAAAAGCTGGACATGTTATCTTTTGAACAGCATCATGTCTCATCTTGCACCAAGAAACACTAAACTACTATCTGTTAAAATACAACACGTGCTACAATTACTTAGATGCATGTAGGCACACAGGCACATACAGTATCCATATACACACAGTGTACATGTATATACGTAAATGGTTAGTGTGTGTGTGTGTGTTTGTGTGTGCGTGTGTGTTTGTGTGTGTGTCTCTCCAGACAATCATGTCCGTATTTGAATCAGTGCAACTTTCTGTTTTACCTTGTATTGAGTGATTGATTCATCGATTCCACGTAAATGATCTCAACATCCTCATTTTGTAAAATGTTTGGGTTAGCCTAATGACAGTTAGAGCTGAGTCTAGAGAGCGGAGAAGAAAGGTGAATGAAATTCATTGCTTTTGAATGACTATAATTTCTGTCCAGGTCAAAATATGTCAATTGCCAGGAGCACTGGGCATTTCCCAAACCTGCAATTAAACAGGGAGCATATAAATCACTGGAGGAGGACAAACGATGAACAGGGACTTTCTAATCACAAGCCTTCAGCTGTAGAAGAATTGATTTTTATTCACATTTGACAGACAGAGAGTGGCAGATGACACTCTCTCTGCAGTCAAAAGTCATAGTTATTAATGAGATGTAGATTTTGTTAACATCATGTGTTTCAAAAATATGTCTGTTTGCACATTATACTTGACAAACCTTATTGTCCCATAATTAAATGGACAACTGAGAATCAGCCCACCAGCTGTGCATCACAAGCAATAACCTGGCTGGATGCCATTAATTGGACTTTGACAAGTCTTCAAAAAGTTGTATTTTCATGAATTGGCCTTATAAGCCAAAGGGCTTTTGTGTCTGTACATGATTCCCAGAATGGCACATGCTGTTGATGAGAGTTTGCAGCAGTCCTCTCTGCTTTGTTTCAGAATTTCAAATCTGCACTAATTTCAGTGAGAATGCGTATACACTAAACATAACTCATTCTAACATAAATGTTGCTTTTTGTACCAGTATATCTCTACTTTTTCCATTTTTTTTAGAATACAAATTTCATTCATATGAATATAACAAACTGATGATCAATTCTCTCACATGCCATTTCTGTAACATCAATGCAGGTAACAGTTATTTTAGACCCATCTTGGCCACACGCACGCACACGCACACACACACACACACACATATGCGTAGCTGGCTCTAACTCTAACTCCCATTGCACAAAGCCATTATTCCTGGTGTAATTTAAGATGGCCCTTTGTAACATGGTAATTATGGCAGATGGGAAGATTTTCACATTACGGTAATCTAGAATTTCTGACGGGTCGCTGGATTTCTACGGTGAGAGGGAAGAGGTCTGTGAACAGATTAACAAAACAATCTTTTGTGTTTTATCTCAGAGACGCATGCAGAGAATGGAGGTGTTCAGGTTGCCTTTAAATCACTGAGTCAATTACCTTGTCCATATGGGACAGCAGTGATTTGGATATTAAGGCGGGCGGAGTTGAGAGTGAAGGGGCTGTATCAAAGGGGTCTCCCCGAGCTATCTTGTGTCCCTTAAGGCTGCACTTATGAACACCTGACTGACTCTGATTCGGGGCTGCGCTGGTTGTGATAGCTTTGGCAGTGGTAGCAGGTTGAGATGAGATGGAAGATGGAGCACCTGGTCCAAGAACAACCGCTAACATCTCCAGGGATTCTGATAATTACATTCACATCATAGCACTTCTGAAAATACCATTGTGTCTGACAGCACAATAACACCTACGTTTAATGTCTTAAAATATATTTTCACATGCTGTAGTGTCAAAGAAACATTATGCTCATGACCGATGTTACAGGTTATTTTTAAGTGAGATACAATATAATGATACAAGAAAAGGTATTAGGGAACAGTTGCTGGAAAAGCCTCTGCAGGTAAAAATACTGAGATAAGTGATAATAATATCAAATAATTTATTTATGGACGTGGAATTGTTGCATAGCTGAAATGTAAATGTACATTAAGAAATCTGCGATGTAATGTTATCTATTTAATACATTTGGCTATTTATATATAAGATATAATCAGTATTTTCATAATAACAATGGATCAAATAACAGTATGTACAGTAATGGGAAAGGAGTACCTTGTAGTGATGAAACTACAAAAAATGATTGATGCAGTTCCCCTTAGTATTTCTTCTTTCAGCTCATTGTTTTGGTTTTCCAGCTCACAACTTTTCTAATGTAGTTCACTTTCATATTGTTTGGCCACAGTCGGCAGCTGTCTACACCGATAAAGCTTTAAAGACCTACTGTACACTATCACTGTCAACAAACAGAAACATTTCTTGGACATCAGAAAAGCATTTAGCACCTAAGGTGCCAAAATACAGAGCTAATAGAGGAGTGAATATTGGATTTTTATATAAAATTTGAATTTATCAGGTAAACAAAAACAGACTCCAAATGAATGCTAATGTTGCTCTGCACCTGCTGGATATGCAAATTGGCAACTGTATGCAAACAAGTTCGCCATATCAACGGAACAGGTGATAATATGTCAGTGTGTTCACAACTTGTGTCTGCTGCCCACAAGTGGCCAAAAACTGTAAAAGATGTACTGTATGTTGCAGTTACATGAGGTGATGCAACAACTGATTTACAACTGATTTATTTTAGTACATTAGGGATGCAAGAGTTTCATTCCAATATATATCCATCAATTTATATATGTGACACCAACAACTAAAATAACTAACAAGCGCATGTGTCAGGGTAGTGTGTCAAGATCTCGGTTGACAAAATAGCCACTGTATGGATATCCTCTACATTCGAGTGGAATAAAAAAAATGAACTGATGATAGATTAGAAAGAAAAATGTGCTAGTGTTTAAATAAAATCTGTGAGATACATTTCATCCCACTGACAAGGCTGACATGTTTTCCCTCTAATGAAAGCAGACTGGGCAGATTTCAAGTTCATTGATGCAGTTACATTAAAGTTGAGTGGTTGACATAAACGTCACTGAGAATGACCTTTAACTTTGTTTTTACATAATAGTCTATTATATTCTTAGCCGCTTTGACAGAGCTCAAACAGCTGTTTTTCATTGTGTGATCAGAATGGATCATCTGTCGACTGTCACAACTTCAAGTGGCCCATAAAAACAAAGATGCACAAAAATAGTCAGCTTTAATCCTGAGAACTGTCCACTTACCCAAAAATGGCAAAAGCTTTATAATTGTCACTATGCATATATTGCTGATGTGCCTAACGTTGTCTGTCTTGGTGATTATGTGTGTCATGTTTAAAAAAAACTAGTTTTATGTAGTCTCAGAAACACACATATCATACCCAATAAAGATTATAAATAATGCTTTAGACAAAGCTGTGTGCCCTTTTCATGGTGTGTGTAATTTTCTTTTTCTTAGCACCTTGACAGAGGCTGGCTGGTCAAAATGATCCAGTGAGGTCCCAGACAGCAGTGGATAATCCAAGTGATCAAAGGGTCTTAATGCAATATGAGGGTTTTTTTAAAGGTCAGCTGCAGATCTGCCATTTCTTATAAGTCCTGTGCTCTCCTCTGGCCTGCCAGACATTAAAGGTCACATCATACTACTCTCCTGCAGACAAAAAGATGGCAAAGGGCTCTGTGTGGAGGGGACCATTCTTCATCTAACAAGGACCACAAGAGCAGACACTTCTATTATACTACATGCTGTCAAATTCACAGCAAGCTCTCTCAACACTGAGTTCTGCAGATATGAAGTTTTGTCCTACAGCCACTTAAATTATTAAAGTCACCCCAGTTCAAGAAGTAGCTCTGAATTCCTGTGCTTCATTAAATGATCACAATCTATAGCACTGCTTTTAGATCTGACCAGTATTTTTGTAGATTTGTATAAATTATGCTGTTTTTGTATTTGAGAACCTATCAAATACGAGATAATGTTAGCACAGGTACGCCATGTATTTCATGTTTAGAGATCCCTCAGTGCCACTCAGTGACAGTTATTTCTGATTTTAGTTCATTTGTTGTTTTTGCTCTTGCAGTTGCTTTTCAGTACCAGAGAAAATGGAGGTTAACAATTTTTACCAATAATGACAAAATCGCGGGTGACACTGCATTCTTTTGAATGTCCCTTTTTGTCATTTTTCTTTTAAGTGCTTTGCAAAAAACAATTTAAAACTGAAAAGGTGGACTAAAGATGTAGTTCAAGCAGAGGAAGCTGCCGTCCTTCAGGGACTGTTTATATTAGAATTGAAGGGGCATGCAAATTCACAACATTTAATAAAATTTGTATATATATACACACACACACACACACGTGTAAATGTGTATGTTATTACATGCCATACAATGGCATAATAAATCTGTGTTGTGTGTGCTTTGTGCATGTGTGAAAGAGTTAATAATGTAGTTTTTTTTACTGCTTATGTGTTTGTTTTGATGTTATAGTATATATGTGTTTGTTTACTGTCAGATGTTCAGTGTATATGGAAAGGTGAAATTTTCATAATGTTAATGAAAATACATTTTATCGTGTAATGCAGAAGAACTGCATGAGATTAATAAGTGCATTTTCATTTTTGACATTTACATTTTACAGTATCAGGGCAAAGAGAAAAATGGAGCTAATTATGAAATGAAATGAATTTAATTAATCTATTGTGGCTTGCAGGGACCCAGCACCATCGTGAAGGCTCAGTCAACCAAATAAAGCCTATGCATGTGGCAATGTATTTGTGTGGTTTAACAATGAAAACACTGCCAATTGACCTCCGGTGTCCTTATGTCAGTGATGTTTTTCTTTGTTTATTGTCTCACGAAAGATAAAAAATAAAGATCTGTAGTTTTAATTGCTAAATCTTTTTTAGTATCATGAAGAGACAAATAACAGGAGCTTATGGAAGTTTTAGGAAAACCATAGGCTACAGGATAAGTCTTTCACAGATACGATCCTCGTTATCAATTTCTTAAGTTCAGTAAAGAGAGTGGGTAAGATGAGCCAGTGGGTAAGTTGACCCACCCCCTGTTTCTAGGCAACCGTGCACATTTGCTGTCATGTTATCATAAATTCAGGAAGCACCCATCATTACTATCTGGCTGTGATGGTGAGGAGCACATGGCAGAAGTGGTAAGTATTTATTTACACAAAAAACAATTCTTTTTGCTGGTCAAAGTAAATTTTCTGAGCGTTCTTCTGTTATTTACAGCTTTAAAGTACTTTTTTTTTGGTGTAATTCCATTTTATTTATTTTGTAACTTATCACTCCGCAATTTCTTCACTGAGGGTCCAACAAAGGATTATCTTATTAAACCACGTGAGTCATTTAGCTAAAGACTAGCCTGAATAATAACCTAGGGAGTTTTATCCAAAAGGGTGGCTATGGGGCAAAGTGAGCTAAGTGCTGTCGGGTAAATTGAGCCAGTGGTTCAACTTACCCTATCATAAGGCACAATGTTAAGTCTCTGAAGAACAAAATTATATTTCAATAAGGTATTGAGAACTGGTTTGGTTTATGTTAAACACTGTAGGAAAGCTATCATGCCAAGAACCAGCAAGAGAGGAACCAACTGGTTCAACACCCCTTGAAGAGATGGAAACAGCAGCCATTGATGTAAAGGGTGGAAAATCCAACAGCTCAGTGGCAAAAGACAGAAATATTGACAGGTCAAACCTGTGGAGACACATAAAAAAAGAGGTAAAGGAAGTAAAAGCAGTAGGGTACAGTGGAACAGCAGAAGCAAAGAGAGGAGACAGAAAAGGAGCTTGCAGACCACATCAAAAGGCTGGCTGACCAGTTCCATGGACTCACGCCAAAGAAATGCTGTGAACTGCCATTAGAATTGTCAGAAAGAAACAAGATTCCTGTCTCCAACAATGGAAAAGAGGAAGGTTCAGGTTTGCAGGAAATTGCATGATACAGTAGGTCAGAAAAGGCTAACTTATCTTGTGAAGTTAAATACAGTATCTTGGTAGAATAAATTATATTCTTTTAGGTCGAGATTGGTTCAACAATGTTATGGCATGCCACCGTGTTGCCTGCCGTATGCCTGAAGCAACATCTTTGGGAAGAGCTACAGCCTTTAATAAAACTATAGTCGGGGAGGTCGTTGACAATCTGACTAAAGTGATGGACATGTGACAGTATTAATATATTTGACTATTAGTGCAACAATATACAACAATTAAGTACATTTACAACAGACTGTCATGTGTTTACCTGTCAGCTACATTTACCAGGATATCTTCATAGCTGTTTACCTGCACATGCTTTTGCATTACTTGTAAGGTTTAACTTTTCTGATACTTACCATGGCTCCTTCATGTCTTGTCTTTGTTTTACAGGCATAATTTCCCTGTAAGTATGATTCATAATGTTAACGAAGCAGGTGTCTCAAAAGTGCAGACACCAAAGCAGGTAGTGGCAGAAAAAGGAAAGAAGCAAGTGGGTGCCATCACGTCTGCTAAAGGAGGAGAGCTTGTGACTGTGGTTTGCGCAGTCAGTGCTACTGGGAATGCAGTCCTTCCCATGTTTATCATCCGAGGGGTTAGATACAAAGACCATTTCTTTACAGGAGAAGCTCTCGGATCAATTGGTAGCACCACCAGATCTGGCTGGATCAATGAAGACACCTTTGCTGAGTTCCTTGAACATCTGGTTCAGCACACCAATTGCTACTCTGACCATCCCATGCTGCTAATCCTTGATAACCACGAATCCCACATTTCACTGAGGGCATTGGATATAGCAAGAAGAAAGGGTATTGTTATACTCTCAATACAACCCCACACTTCCCATCAACAGTGTCTGGACAGGAGTGTTTATGGCCAATTTAAGACATGTTACAGCAGAGCTCCTGTCAAAACAGCTATCATATACCAAATCCCTGGATGTGTGAATGAGGCTTTCATGTCAGTAATGACACCACAGAATTTCTCTTCTGAATTTAGATCCACAGGGATTTTCCCTTTCAACAGAGGTATTTTCTCTGATGCAGAGTTTGAACCATCCATGGTGTCGGACAGGCAAACCCTGAGCTGCATTCTGCTGCTGCAGCAGATGATCCACCAGTGGTTTCAACCTCCATCTCTGCTGAGCTGCCTTCACATGCATGTGCCTCACCAGGTGGCACAGATTTACACCCCAGCCTCCCTGGACATGTGTCTCCTGCTGAAATTCTACCCGTACCCAAAAGTCAGCAGCCCAGAGTATAAACAAAGCGAAAGCATGTGAAGACAAGAAAACCTGAATGATACACCTGAAAAGCAGGAAATTGAAAGGGCTCATGAATTGAGAAAGAATAAACAGAAGGGGAAAAAGGAAAGTAACAAAGAAAGGTTAAGAAGAAACAAACCAAGAAGATAATCACAGTGTACAGCAGCTCTGAGGAGAGAGATGTTCCCATTCTACTTGATGACACTTTTGAGTATGAGAGCGCTGAGGTAGACCGAAGAGAACCAGACATCTCAGATCTGTTAGTTGGTGACTTTGTCATAGTAAATTTTGCGGCCAAATGCAAGAGCTATCATTATTACATTGGCTTGGTTGAGAGCCTTGAGGGCAGTGAAGTGAATGCAAGATTCCTCAGAAGAATCCGGCGGAGCACTCGCAAAGGAAAACCCACCTTTGCATTCAAGGAAAATGATGAGGGATCTTTCCCATGGAGTGATTTGCTGAAGAAGCTACCTCAACCTCAAAAAGGTTAGAGGAACTGCAAGGAGTCAAAGTCATATTTTCAGGGCCCTTCGTCATAGATGCATTCTTATCGTTTCAATTGAAAGGAACCATCCTGAAATAAGGGTATGTGTGTTCACTGTACATCGATCTCTTATGGTCAGGTGTGAGGCAGCAAGGACAGAACCCAAATGCAGGCAGCGCAGGTGACCAGGAACTGATGAATAATTTATTGACATGGTCATGCTTACAGAAGTGCACTGCTCGCAGCCAGAACAATGCGCAAGACAGCGGAGCAGGTATATATAGGCAAGGGACTAACGAAGGTGCACAGGTGAGCACAGG
The DNA here is from genome assembly GCA_036023855.1 of Gadopsis marmoratus. Classification (NCBI taxonomy): domain Eukaryota; kingdom Metazoa; phylum Chordata; class Actinopteri; order Centrarchiformes; family Percichthyidae; genus Gadopsis; species Gadopsis marmoratus. The sequence continues at coordinate 78,354 of JAVQJF010028163.1, read as the reverse complement.
AGACCAGGTGAAAGGAATCAACACAGGCGATAAACTGACAAGAACAGGAAACACTTCAGAATAAAACAGGAATCTCAGAACGCGATCCACGGGGAATGACACTGTCTCATTTTTCCTTGCCTAAAGGACAACATAACTAAAATATTGGCTCATCTTACCCCACTCTCCCCTATAGTCCAGGAGATATTTCATGATGAGTTTTGCAATTTACTTCACTGGAGTACCCTCTTCCCTTCAAACTAGTGGTGGACGACGAAAATTCAGTAATCTCCGACAAACGAGTGTGAACCTGTTTGCATTCAGCAGATATAGGTAGGGGGAAAAGAAACAAATTCAAAGAGCAGCTGTGAGAGCCATAACCCTTACTCATGTCCTGTGGCTGCGCTGTTTCTGGTTTATTGAGACTCTGAAGATAGACCTTTTCTCCCTGCATGATTGTTGAAAATTAGTCCGAATTGCAGGGGCTGTCGTTCTCAGGCATCAAAACCTGAAACCTCCTGCATTTAACAGTGAAAGAGACATTTCTGGAAATATCTTAACGTGGTGTTAAATGTCCAGTTTGTCACTGAAGGAAATTGCTGTTCAAACTAAGTAAGTGTGGACTTTGTCCAATAAATTAATGATTCCATTGCACAAAACAATGCAAGCGCTATTAAGGAAGTGATCCAAACACTTATATGCAGCTTGAGCTTTCCAGGTCTACAGCTCTCGAAGGCGAAAGAAGAAAATTCCCTGATGTCTAATTTACATGTTTTGAGTTAGCTGTTTTGTCGTTAGTCACTGCTAAGCCTACATTCAGGAATCACTGGGGTTTTGTTTAAAGTTGGAGGTTTTTTTCACTGCATGGGCTGGACTTCTGAAGTGTTGCATGCAGTCAGTGGGGCTAACGCTAAGCTAGCTGTTGACGGTTATTAAATATCTCCAAACTGCAGGCTGGCAGCTTGTTAAACCACAAGATCTTGTTTTCTATTTACACACAAACACACACACACACACACGTGTTAAATACAGAGTATTTGACTTGTGAGTGTGGACTTTCGACTCGTTAAAAGGCACTTTTGACAAAGCTGTGCTGAGTAACAAAAGTAATGTGACAAGTAAGTAGTTTACTGTTTTGATGATTATGAGAAATTGATTAAATGTTTGGAGTAACTTGTGAAAACACTGGTTATGAAATTAAAAATGCGCTAGGGTTCTCTCCCTCCATCTGTCATTACTGCAAATGTGACTGTATGTGTGTGTGTGTGTGTGTGTGTGTGTGTGTTTGTGTGTGTGTGTGTATCACCATACTGGCCATAACAGAACCATGGAGACTTCAAGTTCACTTTCACAGCTAATGATTTAAGTAGGGCATAATTAGTGGTTGACAGTAGCAGCAGGACATTTGTCATCTGTGAAAAAGGAGATTTTGAGGAGTGATATTAATGACTAATGCTGCCTTAATCGGAGAATAAGTTGCCTTACCAGGAAGATGCATTTAAAGTATTTTGATCATGTCAATGGTCAGTTGTTTCAAAATGTTGGAATCTTTCCTTGCAAACATCTGACTCTGTAGAGTTGAAGCATGTACAGCAACATTGTCCCTCATGTTTCTTCTGTGCAGTTGCTTCAGGATCCTCTGTTTTTGCAATCCAATTATGTCTAATGTCCACATATGGCAGTTTGACAAACCTGGTCTGGCCCAACACAGACAAAAGATCCCAGCTGACGGTGGCATCAAACTGCTAAGAGTGCTTTCCTGTTAATGCAGATCAGCAGTGACACTCAGGATTAAATCTGTCCATGGTCTATATACATACACACAGTCTGGTAAGCAACAGTAGCCTGATCTGCAATTTATTCAATTCTCTGCCTATATGCATCTCTTCTCTAAACATCTGCCTGTAATTGAGGTCTTGGAAGTCACATTTGTTCAAATTGCATCTCTAAGAAAAACGAAGTGTGAATGTTGGCAAAAAAAGGAAGTCTAATTTTTCTAGGTTAGAGATTTGTTTGTGTTGTGGATGAAATGTACGTCTGTGCACTGAGCTGTGGCTGTTACTTGTTCAGGTATTGTGTATGTGTGTAAGTATGGTATTCATCTGATTTAAAGTAAAAGAAATGGAAATTCCAGTGTATGAATAAACCGGAGCCGGAGAAGGATAATGTTTCCTGAAAAACCATTCGTGTGTTGATAACCGACACCTTAAGTCATGCATATTGATTAAGTCCTGGAGACATTAGCAAAATCAGTTGGATCTGCAGAACGGAGAGGTGGAGTGAACGCTGCCGCAACAGTGAGTGAAAGACAGTTACAGAATACAAAGGGCTGTGCTGTAGTGATAGGAGATAAATAAACCTGCAATCAGGATGCATTAGCTTCAGCCTGAGTAGGTACGACGCACCACAGTTATGGACTGTGTTTGTTAAATGAGAAACAGTGCAACCAGGTGGATGAGTCATTTTGAACTCATGCCCTCCGCAAACGGCCTCGTCGTCCTCTGTGAAATCATTTTCCAGACTTATTATGGGGAAGTTTCTATCCACGTCATTGGCTCGCTACATTTTTGCAAATTACCCTGAAAAAAATACCTCCACTTAGATGTCAGCGTCTCTTCAATTATTGTTATTATGATAAGGTGTGGTGTGCTACAGCGATCAGCGTGCTTTCACCTACTGTATGATGCCCTTTTTATTTAAATCTGAGGTGGTTATGGAGCTCATAATCTGTAATCACGGTAACAATAGCGAAGTCATGCCTTTAATAAAGAGCTGCAGCACTTCAGGTGTTTTGGAAACGGACCAATGTTTGTGCAGAAGTCACGGGGACAGACAGTGTTTGCAGCAACACATTTTTCCTGGAAAAATGTCTCTGGCTTCCCGGCATCTACCTCAGCAGTGAAGAGAGAGCCACCTCTTCGGATTTCCTGCTGAAATCCAATGTGGCATCTTCAGTTTCCAGAGAGGCGCGTTATGGCTCTTCAGGCGTGCTTATGAGGTAACCACCACCACAGACAGGAGGTGGAGACCACATGAAACTAAACACCACAGTGAATATACATGAAATGGCACATGGACGCTCTCCTGGGGGAAAAAAAGGCACAAGCACACTTGCAATCATAGAGACGAGCACATATACATTTGTGTGTTATGTACTAAAAAGCCTCACAGACATACCAATCACAGCTCCACCGAGCTCAGAGGCATTTATTATTAATAGAGGAAATCATGGGAGGCTTTTAATTGGAGATGCTCTAGTGGGTGTCTCAGAGGTAAGCGGGGTGCTGTCACTGTCGATCTGCAAACTTCCTCTGCTCTGAGAATAACGACGGGATGTCGCACTTTCATGTGCACCTCCTGTTGACTGTGAAGGATGTAATTTGAAGCCGTCCTTCGCCTCTCACCACAGCCCCTGATTAGCAGCCCTGACTCCCAGGCTGGCGCATACAGTACTAATTCAGGAATGGCAGTCTGGGAATCACCACCATTAGTGGTAGGCATGGAGAGTAAACGGCATCATATGCAAATTAAGGGAAGGTATCACCTTGGCTGTCAATCACCAAAATAAAATTAAAAAAGTCGGTGCGGTCGCTAATAATACCTCGCCAGAGGGAGGGAGTGGAGAAATGCAGATGAAGAGAGACGGGAGGGAAAAAGGAAAGTATAGAGAGGATAAATGAAAGCAGTGTGGAATCAAAGGCGGCTGGCCTGCGTACATGTGAGACTGTGATCATGGCAGGCGTTCTGGCAGTCTGTGTGAAATGAGCCCAGACACTGACGTGAGTTAATGACAGGAAGGGCTGGGGTGCCAGGACACTCCTCATCAGAGGCGCGTTGCTGTCTCCTGTTACCAGTTTGTCTCCTCGGGACAGTGCTGCGACTTCCTGTGTGGTTCCATAATGACAAGCTGCACCTGACCATCATTACAAAGCACTGTTCACACAGGAACTCTTGTCTTTCAGCAGCACAATGGAGGCATTCAGCAGGGATGTTAGTATCACACATTTTATATGGAGAGAGGGGAATATCTCGTTGTAGCCTAAAACTACTTGATGTTCTGTGGGTATTTGGGGTTTGAACCCAGCCCCAGCGTGCCACAGACCTGTTGGGCCATCACACTGTGCAGGCTGGCATGTGGATCTGAAAGTCCCTCTTGTTTGTCACATATTGACCCACTTTGCCTGACAGCTTACAAATCACAGCCATCAGTCGGTATGTGCTCTGAGTGTGTGTCTCTCTGTGTGTGTGTATTTACACACCCTCTAGCGCCACCTCCCCTCATGAAGCTTCCCAAGAGGCTTCCAGGGCCTTACCTCATTTGCACTCATCAGACCAACTTGGGACTGGGCTGACAGGCTCATTTTCCCCACTCTGCATGGAGCAGCACAGCAGCAATGCCTCGGAACAACCAGGCACCCAGAGTGGTTTTATAATTAGCTACTTGCTCTCTGCCACTAATGTACAGGGAGCAAGAGCCTCCTTCTGAGTGTGTATGGTTGGCTCGCACTCAACATGTGCAGGCCACGGCTGATGATAATATGTAGGTGTATGGTGGTATATGTTGACTGAGGTCGCAGTGACATGCTGAGGTGAGAGATGGAGGCGGGTGATTGTGTGTTGATAGCTCTCGGCGTCTCACCGCTCAGCAGGTGAGAATTGTGCCTGGGGCCGGTGGCTGATTGCTTTTATCTGAAATGATTGCGTTATATGTGGCTCTGAGGTGCACAGACCACATGCATGGCCCTTGTGTCACTGTTGCATGGTCAGTCAGGCTTAGGTTAGCCAGTGCGTCACCCCAGTGGCTCCCCAAGAGTCCAGAGGGTTCGGGGGCAGCTGTAGCTGTTGGTACGTACGTGTGTTATAGGGAGTGAGAACTCAGCTGCTGGTTGCATCTCTGGGTAATGCCTCGAGATATAAGAGCCTGGTCCTGGTATGGAGGTGAAAATTAAACAAGGACTTTCTAGGAAGGGTTAGCAAGGGCACATCCTCAGTCCCTGAAGGAAATGTCCCTCCAATGTCAGTGAATAGAGCAAAAGAAGCACTTTAGGATACATGAATTAGATCAAATTAAGTGGTGCAATAGCAAGGTGTGGGGTAACACAGCAAATCTTTACATTTTTACAACATTGGCTAGGTTCTACAGGCCAACATCAGCTATATTATTGCATTCATAAACACAAGTTCATACTTGTGGTCTCTGGATTTTTATGAAGCCGCACAGGATTACAATGTACACAGTGTCTCATCTCATTCTGCTTGCCTACCACTGCTGCACTCTTTTTTACTTGCCTCTACAGGACAGACAGCATCTGTTGTTCAGCCACGCTCATGTAGCGAATAGAACATCCACCGAGTGTAGAGGTGGAAATGGAGCGATCAATTAGATTTTAACAAATGACTTTCTGTGTATTACCCAGCAGCTGTTAAATCAGTCAACCTTAGCACAACCCCCTCTCTGAGGGGACGGAGGAGAGGAGGAGAGGGCTTGTCTGCACTGCGTGCTACATCATGGCAAACTGCAGAGAAAGTCAGCCATGGCCTCAGGCGGGAGAGTGTTACACGTAGCGTGGCTGTGGACAGAGATGGAGGGACGGAGGATGGAGGATGGAGGTGGGTCAGTTGGACCCCAGGGGCCCCTGGTGGAGATGATGCGGGGACTGGGGGCCAGGAGATGGGCATGCTACATATGGAGGTCCATAGTTACCTCAGGCAAAGGCCGGCCAGGCCATTTGTTCACTTCCTCTGCTCTTAAAAATATAAATAAAATATATCCCACTGTATCTGTTACACACTTGCACACTCACAGCCAAGCACATACAGCATATACATACGGTGTAAATGCAGAAACACGTGCGCACGCACAAACTGACTTCAGAAAGGATAGACCTACTTTTAGTCCTACTAGTAACCTCAGTCTTTAAGGGCACAAGCACAACTCAGCGATTCAGCTCACTAAATGATGTAGTTTTATGGTGAAGTGCTACTAATGGCTCAGCAGAACATCTTAAAAGGCCACTTAAAAAGCTAGCAGGCCCATAAACTGCGTGACACACAGCAGTGGGCTCTGACCACACTATACTCATCTGAATGACTGAATGCATGGTGTGGAAGTGTGTGGAAGAGAGAACGAGACAGACAGGTGTGACATACGGTGTGAATGCATTTGCAAGCATGGCTACACCATTTGACTTGCTTTGTATTGCCACCTCTGTGTTCGCTCAGGGCATATTTTCCAATAGATACCAGAGTGGAAATAAGAATGGATATATATATATGATGATGCAAGAGAACATTATTCTCACCTTGGATACATAGATACAGTAGATGCATAACAGGTCAGGACTCTGACATGCATGTCTTCATCTCAGGCTAGAGAACTGTATTGCCAGGAATAAAAATATAGCACTTAGAAAACATCTTTCTTTCTGTTGCAATTTAGAGCTCTAGTCAATAGTTAAATCAGTAGAAAAGAACTACATCTTTCCAACTGCACAGGCACTGTAATCACTGAGCATAATAGAGCAGAAAGCATCTACTTATGGAAAGTACTGTATAATGGCAGAGAGGTTTGGTGAAGTCTACCATTAAATTTTGATAAGTTAGTTGCCATACTAACCCTTATGGAGGTGAAAAAAATAAAATGTAAAATCTGTCAAATAATCCTGCCAAATAGTTTTATGGAGATAATCAGTTTCATGTAGGTCTAGCAAAGTAATGTTATATATACTGTATATATAATTTTTTTTTCTTAGTGTCAGTAGTGTCTCACTAGAAAGTAACTCCTTATGTAACCATGCAAACTATCCAACTTCACTATATTTGTCGTAAAGTGTTTTACTTTTAACAACCAGCTATAGTTGGAATTACTTGCTGGATGTTAAGAACTTTTAACATGTCGGTTTCTGTTTCTTGTTTTTTTTACCACTTGTAAGCATAAGAAAATGTGTTTTTTTTAATTTGTTTGCTTTTCAGCATTTTTCATTAAATGTGCATGACTGGCTGAGATGAATTTTTCATCCAGACATTTCAAAAAACACCCAAATTAATAGAAAGCTTATAACAGATTACAGTCACAGAGTAGCAGCAGCGGGGAGAGGACATCCACACACAACAAACAACGCTGCTCTGACTCATCCTGATAAAGCAAAATGTAATTTTGTTTATGATGAGAATTACTCTCCAAATTAAATTCCACAGCAATTAATCTAGATGCCTCACCTATAAGATGCATTCCGCTCTTTGGAAGTGGTGATAAAATGCAAAATAATTGAATTGATTATTTAATATAGTTTTGTAATGACCAACCTGTAATGGTTTTCTCCTTTTAATTGAGTTTTTTTCCATTATGAATGGCCTATGTTCTCTGTGATGTTCAATAGCCTGTGGGCTCTCAGATATTTAATGAATATCCCTTTATTGTGCTTTTTTCCATAGGTGAAGCAGTATTGCCTCTCGTGTCCAGAGTCCCTTTCATATCCCCACCCCCCATCAGTCACTAACCCCATTGAGGAGCATCTCTTAATTAAACCTTTATTTATCTACTTGATTGCTATATAAGAAAGGACAGGGTTAAGGCCGCCATGCTCTACCTCATATTGGGACTTGACTGGTTTCAGTCCCGAGGGAATAGGTCTTTATAATCTGAACATCAGGCCCACTGAGCACTATAGCTTGCATTGCGTGTAAGCTGGGGGCTTAATAATAAGGAGGTGAGACAGCGAGTCATCCTGTGGAGGGATGGAAACTAATGAGATGGGGTTTGTGAAACAGAGAAGAGAGTAAAGATTAAACTGAGGAACAGAAGGTGGAATGAAAATGATAAACAAAACAGAGCAATTCAGACCTCATAAAGATTCTCATATTTTTACCTACTGGATGAAATAATGTAAAAATTCATCTGTTGGGGCAGAATCACTGTACCTTCACCACTAGCACACTACGGAAGAAAAGCAAACCTTATTACCTTGAACATTTTATTTCAGTGACTGGGGGGCAGAAAGCAATTGCATTAACAGCAGTGAATAACAAATCTTTTGAAGGTGAACACTGAATTTCAATATTGGAATATTTGTTCAGCACTCAGGAGATGCATTTTTTTCATTTAGGACTTTTAGCTCTACGATGAAATATGCATCAGACGTCCACTTATGGGCTCTGTTCTCAGGATTTGCTGTTGGGTTAGTTCACCGAATTGTGCAAACACTGGCCTGCACACATCACTGCTTCCCTGTTTGCCAAATTTCACCAAAAATTTATTTTAGCTTGACCATCAGTGGTGTGTCACAGCTTGTCTCAAACCTTACAGAAGAATGTTAATCTTCTACCGAAGCTGGCCCATCCGGATGCATAAACAACAAAACAAAAAGCAGCAGATAATCAACTTGTCAGTGTTGCATTCAAACTACTGACAGAAATAGAAAAATGTTCCTTCAACCTGCATTCATTGACTTTCTGGCCACTTGGGGGAAGCGCAAGAAGAATGACGTTGATAATGGTGTTAGTAAACAGTTGACTATTTGCACTTCCAGAAGTCATGGGGAAACATCATCATTTATACGGAGTCATGTTCAGTAATCATGACAAATTTAAGTCCAGTACTTAATCTCCGATTTGCTCTGTTTTGGTTTCCACCAACTCCTGAGGGAAATACACTATCTAGCTCTTCACCACGTTCACCAGCTAGTTGCTAACTTTGTCTGTTTGCCGTTTGGTGTTGCACAGGTAGCATGCAGTGGGTTTATCAGAGCTTTTAAGTTGAAAACAGCTGCCTAGCTGAAAATGGCACCATGAGAGCAGTGAATGTGAGCCAAAAAAACTGAAGTTGCGAGCCATAAAACCAAAACAATAAGCTGAAAGGCTGAAAGCTGAAAGAACATCTGTAGAGCTGAGAGAACTGCAGAGCAGGTGACAGTTCTATTAGGTTAATCATCACAAGTGACTTTTTACACTACATACATTCATCTGACCCATTGTTTTGCAGATATTGATTGAGCAGCTTTAAAATGTACTCAATCCCTAAGGATACGTGTTCTCAGTGTTGGTCACAGCACGCTGCCCGGCCCACAAACCTGGCACTTTGGATTTTTATTGTATTTTGGCCAATTCGCTGCAACCTCCAGTTTGAACACACAGAAACACTACATCAGTGTCACCCATGGAGAAAGAAATAACTGCGCCTAGTGGGGGAGACTAATTTTCTTGGTGAGTAATTTAAAAAAAGGTTAAACTTCAAAGGTTAAACCAGCATTAAATCCCATAGAGTATAAGAACCGCTGCTGCACTGTCCTCTTTATGTTGAAGCTATTTAACATGTTCTTCTTTTTGCCACACCCCCACAGCAGGTGTTGCGCAATTACAGCTGCTGATTCACTGATTGAAGTGTGGCCAGAGGTGCAACATTTTTCAAAACAGCAGAGAGCATCACAGCAGCAACTTTTTTTTATCCTACATGGTAACCTGTGATGTAGCCAGATGTTCGTACATGCTTTGTGAATTGGACCCTTCTCTTCTTTAAACAGCTAACGGTTTTAATTTTCAGCATTATCCATACACATTATTAACTAACAGTTGCATGGAAACCAAGTGCTCCATTTCTTAATTAAGCTGCCGTGGCTGGCAGTAACACTCTCACCTTGAGCAGGAGATAATAACATCCAACATGTCTACAGCTGTAAGAAGAATTTCCATGTTGCGCCTGGTTTTACTTCCTTGCTTTGTTGTTGGACAGTTGAAACAAATATAAACACCTTGCAACAACAACAATGCACATAAATTTATAAATGACTGAGTAAGTCAAGGTTTGCAGAGAAGTATTATAAACAGTTCTTGTTATATTGCATGTAGTTTTAATAATTCACATGTATAAAATCCACTGAAGGTTTCATGTTATATTGTTACCGCCAAATTACATTTCTGTTTCGGCAAATACTGGCAGAAAATGATTAAGTTTAGCTTTTACCATTGTTGATCATAAATGTTCTGGGACATGTACAGCCATTTTGATTGTGTTTACTTTAACCAACTTGCAATTTTCCGATTCAAAAAGTTTCATTTATAGATTCACTGTGTAATTTTAACCAAATGATTACAATTATATTTTCAGCAACAAAATAAATAAGCATCTTGTGCACGTTTCAGCTGATTGACAAATACAGGAGTGTTTTACCACCGTGTTTACACAAATTGCTGAAAAACCTTGAACTGAATCAGAAAAATCAAGCAATATTTTTATATTCACTCTGAATAAAATCCTGCCTTTATGTCTGTATCTCTGAATATCTGCCTCTGTTGATGTGCATTTCTTCATTTCTGTGTGTTTGCCTGTCGGTCTCTGAGTTAACGAGGATGTTTTAAACATCTTTATAAAATGTTTGCTTTTTTGGCAGACCGTCTTCGTTTGATTTATTCATGACTGAAAAAATATTTGAGTACAAAATTCATCTTTTGAAAGGTTTAGAAGACAGACGGTTATCAAATTGTTCATATAGTAAAAGACACAAACTGTGTAAGTATCAGTTTAGCTTGAACTCATTCTTAAATGTTCAATTCTGCTTCCGAACAGCTTCAGAGTTGTCATCAACCCCCTCATGTAAAATCGTTAGATTAAAACATTAGATTTGTCACTGCTGGTGCTGGCAGGGTAAGCGGAACACAGGGGATTCGACCCAAATGCAGAAGACTGAGAGAGAACTGGTGCAGCTCATTACTTATTACACACAAAGAGGTACAAAAGAGCATGGGGTGGCGATGCAGGCAAGGGTCAACACCAGAGAAGGTTGTCCAAAGATCCAACAAGAACTAAAATACGCATTTAACAACTCTCAGGAACAACGGGAAGCACAAGACACAGCAAGTTGACCAAACAATGTGGCAGGAAGTGAACTAGTGTATAATAGAGATGGCTGAAGGTGGGGAGATGGGTGGGGACGCTCAGGTGACTGCAGGGCTGATGACAAGTGGGAACAGGTGAACGGGGGAATGAGGACGTTTGGTGGAAAGTCTGAGGGTAACCGATGGACAGCTCAAGAATGGCAGGATGGGGAAGTAGGAGGAAAGGTCTTGGCATTGGAGAAGGGGCTGGAACCGATGCAGCAACCCATAGAGAGGGTGAGGCTGCAGGAAGGGACGGAGACGCAAACTGCCACAAGATTGTCAAAATAACAGTTAACAATATGCTACGTCAGTGTGAACTTTACATTAGTTCTCGATGACCTGGACATTATTAATCGGGAGTTGTGTACTGTCTTGTGGATTGTGGATTCTTTGATTTTCCCAGAGAGCATTCCCAGGACATCCCAAATAGCTCAGGCCCTGGTGGACAAGGCGTGAAACTGCATTACACCTAAAAAATAAATGCCAAGTAACCTCTCATTAAACATCCCTCTGTCCCCCCCTCACTCCCCCTCCGCAACCAGCTACCCCAACTACCCTCCTCACCCCCCACAGAGAACAGCTTAGGTCATTACAGTGTGCTGTCAAAACCTGTGACCGCTCCGCGTCGGAGCTGCCAGGATTAAGGGCTGTGAAAACAAGAACAAGGAGGGAAAGGAGGTGAAAGCTGACAGAGGGAGCAAGGCCTTAAATATTTTCCCTTTCTTCCCGTCTTTTTTCCCTGCCACAGTTGACCGCGTGCTGATTCTTGCAGCTACTTTGCAGCGGGCTGCACTAATGTGAAGGGTTATGGAGTCACAGGGAAAACACGGAGAAGGAGGCCGGCGCCCTGAAAGTGAGGGGCAAACATCTCCTGACTGTTGAGTACAGCTATCACTACTGTCTACTACATCCCACTTTATAACTATGGAAATGTATTATTGAGTGGTAGCAAAATCACCCAGACATGGTCAGGTGGTGCCTTTTAAAGAAAAATAACCATCTTGGCTGCAAACAAATGATATTGTATTGAGCTGCCAGCAGCATCCTGAGATGCTGCCCTTGGTCATACAATTTCAATTAACTCCCTGCTTGTGCATTTACCTGCTTGGCATACTAAACGGATGGGGCTCACTCCAGTGAATGAAAGAAATTCAACACTATTTGGTCAATTTTTTGTCAACTTCTCGTAGACCTCACAAATCCGATGTTTCATGCAGGTTAAGACAAATATTATATATAATATAGGCAAATATTTGGCTGTTGAGGAGGTGTCTGTGTGTGTGTGTGTGTGTGTGTGTGCATACAGGAATGTGTTTTATGTGTTTGCATTTAGAAATTGTTGAAGTTGACAACAACTGCAAATTGCATTCTGAATCAGACACTCAGGGCTTGAAGGGTTGAGGCAGCATCCTTGCATCAGACCCGTGTGTCTCTCGCCGTATACATGCGATGTTATCTGAAAAGTGAGATCAAGCCATGCAGGTGTCAGAAGGGGCAGGGAGAATATTTGACTTTATCGCCACCGTTTACTTCTATGTTGACACCGTCAGGAATTTTCAATTTCAGCCCAACAAAAGATCACCCCCGCCTTTCCTTTTTCAATATGTCCTTTTTAAAAGCACAATCCTAGCTGGACGCATTCCTTTCTGTTCTCCATATTAAATCAGCTCCAGCAAATTGGACAACATAAAGCTGAACCATGACTCCATTATACATGAACATTAATTTGAAATGAGTGTGAAATAATTTTTCTGTTTGGACCTGCTGTCCTGTGGAGTGGGCCTGTTTGGTGTTTTATTTGCCGTCACCTCTATGCTCAGAACTCTGTTAATCCTCTGTTTGTGTTCAAACACCTTAGCTGGTTGCTCTGCGTCAGTCTGTCTCCATGCTGGCTGTTGTGAGCAGTCTGTCTAGCTGGCTGCCAGTGGAGCTGATCTGGCAGGCATCCTGCTGTTGTGGGACGATGCCTGATTCCAGAGTTGTGTGATGGTGGATCGGTATTGTCTGTCTGCCCTGCTGCCTGCCTTTCTGTCTGTCTTTCTGAATATCTGTCTGTCTGTTATTGTGCATGTATGCCTTTCCTTATATCCATCTGTCTGCCTGCCTGTCGGGCTCTGAGTTACCAAGGTTGTTTTAAAGATCTTCATAAAAAGCATTATTCATTTGGCAAGCGTTTCTATATTTGATTTATTCATGACTGAAGATATACTCAATCAATACAAAATTAATTTCCTGAAATGTTTTGAATGTGAAGGTTATCAGAAGGTTATCCAAGTGTGTCATATGGTAAAGACAACGTAAACTGTGAAAGCGTCAACATCAGCTTTCAATAAATGTTCAACTCTGCTTTCAACCTATCGCCCCCTGTAGGCTGCACGTGAGTGGCTGTCCCTGTTCCAGTGGCCCTTCAGTCACCAGCAGGCTCCATGTTTTGGCTCTGGTCCTTCCCCTCACCCTGCTCCTGAATGGTACCCCTGATTATCTCATAGTTTTGCTGGATATTCACTCATCTCCCTTTTAAAAGGACTGCATTACTTCCACCTCCCAAACTTGTCAACACCAATTTAACATAAAAAGCCCCATTTTGAAAATCAGATTGCACCTGATCATTACCACGATGAATTTGAGAAATACATTTTTATGGGATACTTTGGGTTTATCCTTCTTATTTTTGCAGGTATTTGGTGACAAACCAAAGTCTGGGCAAAAATTACATTTGACCTGATGATGGTGCTACATGAAAAATCAGAGAATCACCAAAGTTATTATAATTCATCCTGAGTGTAACAAGAGAGTGGGAACCAAATTTCATGGCAATCCATCTGATAGTTGTTGCGATATTTCACTCAAAATCAAAAATGTAAACCTCACGTTGTTGCTAGATGAAAAGCCAGGATCACCACAGTCATTATAATTCATCTTCTGGGGTCCATGAATGTCTGAACCAAATTTCATGGCAATCCATCCAATACTATCAATATTAATTTCAGTCTGGACCAAAGCGGTGGACCAACCGACCGGCATCCGTAGATTTATGCTGCTAGCATGGCTAAAAAAGAAGAGGTAAAATAACACAGACAGTTTTCAGCTTGTTTCAAGCTTTTTATGGCCTGGCTGAATGGTACCCCTGATTATCTCATAGTTTTGCTGGATATTTCCTCATCTCCCCTTTAAAAGGACTGTATTACTTCCAGCTCCCCAAACTTGTCAAAACCAATTTGCTTTCCTATTATTCCTTCAACTGATTTCACCATGACCCCTCCTCACAGCCCTCCCTCCATAAATCCTCAACCCTCTGCTTCCGTCAATCGAAACTCCCAACGCGACCTGTGCAACCCCTAAACTCCCTCCACCCCCATGCTGTGGACTCCTGCGATTTCCTCTTAGACCCCGCCCTCTTCTGTATCACTCTTATCTATCCGAATGCTGCAGCAAGTTTCATTTCATCTCCTGGCAAACCTTTAGAGGGAACACAGCAAACGGTGGTGAATGAGGCCGTCATGCACTTGCTAACAGGCCTTTGTGTGAATGAAAGCAGACAGTGAGTCACTGACTACTAAATAAAACCTGTCAAATAGAGATCAACGAACCTGAAAAACTTTTGGTTGCGAGCGCTGGCAGCACTTCCACCATCACTTCCACCCTGCACCCACCCCCATCCATCCCTCTTCCGTCAATTAGCGCCTTGCCAGTGACAACACAGAGGATCTTCATTAGCGCAGAATGCTCAATTATATCAGTTGATATTCCTTTCCAAAACTAATTATCCCAGTTGAATGGTACGGCTGACTGAGCCTGCCCTCACCCCGGGGCGCAGTGGTTACTGATGTGATTCGGTTTTGGCTGCAAGGTTTGCTTTCCCCTCCTCTCTTTTGTTATCCTCCTTTCCCTCTACACTCATTCAACACAGTCATCCCTGCCTTCTCAGAATAGCCCCTTCCCTTTCCAAAGTTCTCCATAATATTTGTTGGCCCTCTGTGTATTTTTAAAAGTTGTTCATGTAGACTTGTTGTTCTCGCTTTATCTATTTTCCCCACTAAAATCTAAGCGCCTGTGCATGTGGATGCAGATCTTCTTCCTCCTGTAAGACACGACGAATTAGTAGAACTGTGGTAATTCTACTAAAAGCTCATCACAGGAGCCCTCTCTCTATATAATCCTGTTCCTTTGTTCATCCTGTGGGGATAACAAAAATAGACAGCCTGTACCACAGCTATATAGCTGAAGCGGAAATGGTGCAAACACTGTCTTCTCAAGAGAGGAGACTGGGGGGGAGGTAGAAACTGCAGAGAACATATGGTTGGGGATGCAAGATGCTGTATATTGGCTCAAAGCATGTTTACTTGGAATTGATTCACTAATGACATCTGAAATATGTTGTTTATGTGTGACAATCGTTCATATTGCTCATGAAATCTGTTTGCGGAACTGTGTTCTTTGTGTTACTAATTTTCATTCAATTAAAAAAGTATTCACTTAAGGAAGTATTGAAGGTGCAAATAGTTATCATATACATCTTACCACTGTGTCAGACATCATGCAAGTCAATGGCTCAACTTGTGAAGCGAGTTAATTGCTGCAGGAACAGAGAAACTGTTACAGTGAAATAAATTCTTGTAGTAGGGATTCAATTGAATAGAAAGGCTTAATTTTCATTCATCTCAAGCACATTACTTCCATGCTAATCACTTTGTTTTACATTTCTTAAAAAGGTTTATTAGAGGAAATATTCTCCAAATTTCTAAAGATGCTGTACACCTTTTGGGTTCTAAGCACTGTGTTTTCTGTCAGCTTCGTCTCCCTCAATGGGCTCCTTGCTGCCCTCAAGCCAGGGACCGGCCTCGCAGAAGCTGGGTCATTTAGTCACATTTCAAAGTAGCTCAGGCAGGGGAACACACTCATTACACATAATTCTTCTTCTCCTCTTTCCCCCCTGGCTCCCTCTGTAGTCTCCCCCACTCTCCCCCTCTTGCTCTCTGTATCGCTCCTCTTCCCTGCTTCACAGACCACAAACCCTTGTGGTCCTCTGTCCGGAGTCCGGAGGTAGATCACTTTAATTCTGCTTCACAGATTTTTTTCAAAAAGATCCGAGACCCGGAGACCTCAGAACCGGTGACCGTTGGGTGAACCCAGGCCGACCAGCCAGGACCCGTGTGCCTGTAAACACAGCCAATGTCTCACACGCTCTCATTCCCCCCGAGCGCTTTTCTTCCCTCCCCACAATGGCACAAGTGTTGATGTAGAGCAGTGCATAAACTTTTAGCTAGGATGTGTTTGTTTGTTTTTGCAAGCACTGGTCATTGCATCCATCCAAGTTGGTGATATTGGCTGTCACTTGGCTGAAGGCAGCTGATCAATGATTTAAAGGTAGATTGCTTCCCTGGACACACGACTCATTAAGTTAATTTTTTCACTGTTGGTTTTTTCGAGGGACTGCATCCAAAGCTCAGTGTTGCCAAGACAGTGAAAACTGCTCTTTCTCCGGGGGGGGGGGGACTGTCCTAGATGAACAGGTCTGCTTATGCAGGCCGGACCTGGATTGGACTGATGGTTCATAAGTTAATTTGGGGAGTTTGGGAGGAGCCTCCAACCAGAGCCATCAGATGTCATCATCCCAATTTACACAGAGGTGATTTGAGCACAAGTAAAAATTAATCATTCCTGAAAAACAGTTGTTTGTTTTCCTTTTGTATTGACCAGTCTAATCAGTTGTGCTGCAGCCTTCTGTCATTATAAACAGGCCAATAAACATAGGACAAATACAACGAAGGCCTTCACAGATAATACCACGGCAAAAATATGGAAGTGTGACAAGTGAGTTTCTCAGAAAGACGTCAGTCTTTCCAGGGAACAGCCAAATCACAACACACTCAACAATTGATAAATCCTCTCTGATAACAGCAAAACCCCCCCCACACACACACACACATGCACACGCACACAATAATCACGGATATGTCCGTGTGTGAGACATTCAGTGGCATTCACAAGGAGTGAAACCTGTCTGGTTTACTTTAGAAACCACTGTAGACACAACTTTTCCACAGTCTTGCTGCTTTCGCACAGCCTCCCTTAAAGGGCAGCCAGCTCATCCCTTTGATGACTGACAGTGGGATTTGCAGTGATAATGTCTTCAGGTGCCAGAGGATTGGGATTAAACATACTCCAATTTAAACAGCAAAGTTTCCATGGCGATGACCTTTAGTTTTTAGCTCAGACGGCATACACATGGGGAATACAGTCACTGGTATTATTGTCCAGAGACGCTCCAATTCAGCGGGGGCTTTGGCAATGATTGCACTTTCAAATCCTTCATCAAATTATAAACTCTGTCCTAGAATATGTCTTTTGGTGAAAAAGGATGGGTGACATCTCACACAGCAGTCATGCTGCAGGGAAATTGCACAGCGCACAACCTGTCCAGCTTAAGTGAATAGTGAACAGTCCGAATTGAACTATGTACCCCAAAAGACAAACTTCAGAGACCCCCCACCTTCACCTCAGCAGCACCTTGACCCGTTAAACCTCCATCAGCCCTTCAAGTTTATGGAAGCCTTCCCCTCCCACCCTAATTAAGGGGAAAGAAGCCTTTCAAATAAAGCTGATGAGGTCTGACGTGGGGCCGCTCTCTCAGCTGTCTGCAGGACGTGAGCACCCAGAGCGGACCTCTGGAGGCCTGGAGACTCGCGGTTCGGGGTCAGTGTCTATCCCCCTCCAGGGCAGTCCGCTCACACCCTCACACCTGCCTGTCAAAGGAGAGAGCAGCAGGACGTCACCCTAGAGAGAACGGAAGGAGAGTCAGTCAAAGCAAGAGGCAAAGGGACAGAGTTTTCACATTTTTAAATAAAGTACAAACCCCAGCAGACAGCAATAAAACAGTACAATTATTATCACTATTGACTCAAGCCAATCTCAGCAGTACCCCTGAGGCGTGGTTGGTCAATATGAATTGCAACAGTTTTGTTGATTTACCTGCATCTGCTGAAGTCAGAGGTGTGGCTAGACTGCCTCACGGTGGAGGCTGTGTGAACTACAAGAGCAGACATGCTGGGAAGAAGATGCTGCTCAAGGTGTATGCACAGACTCACACATGAATGCATAGGAAGCATTATGTTGCACAAAAAAGGCTGAATTCTTATCCATTATCTTTGACTCATATTGCTTTTTTTTAATCAAAATTACAGAATAAACTACTAATATTTTGAATGACCGTTCATATTGATTCCTCATAATTTGTAGTTGGATTAATAACCACTATAAACACCATCTAAAAACACTAACAACTTCAATGATAACCTTCAACTGAATAGCATAAAATTTTGAATATCTTATTACAGCTGATCATTACCACAATGTATTTGATAAATACATTTTTATGGAATACTATAGGGTTTATCCTCCTTAGCGTTGCAGGTATTTGGTGACAAACCAAAGTACTGGAAGAAAACAAAAGTTGACCTGCTGGTGGCACTACATGAAAAATCAGAGGATCACCAAAGTTATACTGCTAGCATGGCTAAAAAAGACGAGGTAAAATAATTTCATATCACTGACAGTTTTCAGGTAAGTTTTTTAGGAATTAAATAATTACATACACACAGAGGCAGTAACAAAAAGACTTTTAAATTGGTTGTATTTACACTGAATTATGAATGTCAACATTTTTATAATTTTATCAAAATATATTTCCTTACAATAGAGTGTATACAATGGAGCAAGGATGGGCATCCCTAGTTTCTTTAGATTAAATTACATTTAACTTTTATTTTCATACATAATAAAAAATATACATAAAATAAGTGAATGAATCCCCAAAAGATTTGAGTGTGCAGTTTGTTAGGACCTATAATAATATACTGTAACTTCTCACTTACACAATTTTTAAATAAATGATAGTACTAAAATGCTAAAAATATATAAAGACACCAGCAGCTGCAGGTTATGGATTTAATATACAGCACACCAGACGCTTCTGTGGAATTGTAACATTTCCTAAAATGAGTTCCAAGAAAATTACTGCAAAAGAAAAGTACACATTAAACATTTTCACTTTTTACAATATATACAGTAGCATCTACTTATGGCCCATCCTATAGTGACTACTTCAAATGCAAAATGTGGATTAACTTCATCAGTGTAATGCACCTGGCCACAGGCATGTAAAAGGCTTATGTGGATTTGCAGTGTGTGACACACCAGCTCATTGAACCCTTTTGGTGCCATATTTAGCCACAGGAGCATCTGCTGCAACACAAGCTATGCTGAAATATTTGGCCGTGTAGGTATGTGGGTAAAAAACTCGAAAGGTGATTATTATAAGCTCAGAGAGATGCTCCTTTGGTCCTGTGGTTTCACAAACTGTGTGCTGTGCATCGAACCAGGGTGATGAAACAGATTAACTCAAGCAGCATCTCCTCTTTAATGTAGAAAGCAAATCATTTTTATCTCTGACTCTTACTTCTGACTTAGTGAAATCCATTGAAAGATGTATCTACTTCAGTTCTGCGTAGTGGATCCAGTCCAAAATGGTGCATATAATCCACACAGACAGTGACAGACCTCAGGCCCTTCTATGTACAGTAACTACTTGATGTCTAGACTTCTGTTTAGATGAAAAAGGTCAAGCAAATGGGCAGTAAGTAGTGCAGCATGTAGTGTGATTTTAGGCAAGGTTATTTGGCATTTTTTGAGTAAATTAAATCAACAGTATGCAACATTTGTTTTGTATTGCAGATGGATGGTGATGAAGTTGAGCCGTACGTCTACTTGATAAAGCAGTGGAACAACAGAGGCAGAAACAGTAGCAGATAGTTGAGTCCCAGCAGACGGGAGGCGACGCTCGTCACATTGCAGTCGTCACTGTAGCAGCAGTGAACTCTGACACCTGGTGCTCTGTAACCTTGGCTGTTTGCCTGACTGCAGAAAGACTTGTAGGAGCAGGACTTCATCACCCCGCCTGACAAACAGACAGAAATAGAAGTCAGTTACATTGGTTTAGCAGCTGTCTTACACGGACCAACCAATACAAATGTGATTATTTGAAATGTATTCCAAGAATGAAATGAATGAATGCATAGGTTATATTGGCTGTCCAATATAAGCTATGTATTTTAATTTGGGAAAACTGGTGCATCTATGTGGCTGTTGCCCCACTTTTTGATTATGAATAAGATGTGTTTCAGGTCAAACTCTTGCCTTGTGCAGGTTTAAATTAGTAAAGTGAGTGAACTTAATTTTGTGAAGAGGAGTTGTCTCTGTGCCATGAACAACATGGTGTCCTAATTAAGGATATCGATTGAGTGGGAGTAGCAAAGCGCTTCATTCCCTTAAAAGCCTCAGACCCCCTGCTGACCGGGATGTGTCTCCAGACAGCAGCCTGTGCCCCATTAAACACACACATCCTCACATCCAGATACAAATAGAGCTTTGTGTGTCTTTCTTGTTGGTAGAAAAAGAGGTAGAAAGAGAGCTAGTAAAATAAATGCTACTACACTGTCACTGTTGGACTCACTGTCATGGCCCACCACCACAGCGCAGGCGTCAGAGTAGCTGGGACAAGATTTGGAACCTTGCCGGTTGCAGTCGTCATTGTTGGAGCCCATACAGGTGTAACATTGCAGAGCTTCACCTGAAGGAAGCAGAAAAGAAATACTTCTGCAGCACACTGACTAGAACAATACAAAGACAATGTAATGTACAAAGATCAGGAATATGTGAATGTTAATTTTGGATGAAAGAAAGTCACATAAAACCATATAATTCCAAGATGAGAAATATACTTTATAGAACAGGACGTTAATGGCCTGAATGTCATATAGCAACATTATCAAACCAAACCAGGTTGGACCAACTGGAGCCCATTGAAATGGAAATATAGCACCACTGCTATATTGTAACTAACATCAGGTTACTGACCTGAGGTTAGTGCTTCAGTTGATGGGAACTGTTTATGATGCTTATGACCAAATATCTCAGTGATGGTAAAAACAAAAAGCCCTGTGTCAGATGTACCGACTTCTTTGAAGACACAAATAGGCTACTTAATGCTGCTAATGTTACTGCTGCCGTGTTAGTCCTTTTAACAACCCATATTTAGACACTGGTACAAGTGATTAAGACAGCCAGCTGCAGCTCTGGCACAGTAAAGCCTGCAGCACATTGTGGTATAACTGGTATCCCATTTATCATACATTCTGGTCCATTGTTAGTTAAGAGCAAGCAGTTTCAATAAGGGCCTCTACAGACACAGTAGAGGCCCTTATGAAGACAGAGCACTAATTACTCACTTCCTTCACACAAATCCTCCCAGAATGGAGCAAAGAATTAAAGAATTTAACAACACATCTTTCCAAGCTAAAGCTTTAGGGGCCCACTTAAAACACAGCACATAAAACACTTAAATGTCTTTCTAAAGCTCTCCAGAGGAATGAGCAGTTATTTGAGAACTAGCTGACCTTTGAAATATCACTTTAACGCTTCCTTTTCAAAACCTTCATCCATCTCCTAAATTCCTAAAATGGCCCTTCAAAAGCAGCCTTTAATGCTGCTTCCTAAGAGGATCAAACAGAGCTGGAATCACCAAAAGTTTCAAACATTCTTTGTAACTTTGTAACAAATTCTTTGTAGCACATCTCTTGTCTTGGCCATCAAAATGACCTTTTTCAACCCCAGACTTGTCTTTCATCATTCCGTTGTGATGGAGGAAGGACAGAAAAGTTGCTCCAACACACAAACTGTTCTTTCCATAAATGTTCTGATCAAACCAGCAAATCAACTTAATGAGAGAAATGTCAGACTTTTCAACTAAAATCACAACTTTATCAGTAAAACAATGAAAACAACAACAGCAACCTAACATCTCTTGTATGAATGTGCATCTCTGTATATTGACATGGCATCACAAATGCCCCCTGCTGTTTGTAGTTGACCCCAATTGATCCTCACAGCACAGCCACTCTACTCACATGCTACAAGTATTAGCCTCCAGGCCTATTAAGAAATCAGATGCTGGGATTGCAAAACTCAGGAGAATTACCAGAGGCGATTAGAAACCGTGACATAAAATAAAGTGTCATCATAAGGTCTTATTGTAAAATTGTTTTATTACCAACAAAACAAGTGTTGTTATGTCCAGTGTTTCCTGTCCTGACGCCTAAAAGCAAAGTTATTCACTCAGCAGGTTCCTGCCTCTCAGGAAAACACTGACATACAGAAAGACAACAAATGCAAACTATTCTTGGATATTTAAGAGCGGCAAGGGAGAAGAGTGCCTGAAGGAAGACACCAGCCACGTCCAAGTGACAGATGGACAGAGGGTGGATCAGAGATCTAAAAGGAGGTGAAGGATAAGGTGAATACATACTAAAAAAATACTAAAAACCTAGTCCTTACTGTTGGTCGCTAGCAGAACCAAAGAAAGCAGGAGCAGCAGACAGTACTGGACAGCTCTCATGGCGCTGGTGGTCCTAGGTCGTCCCGATCACACAATGAAAAGCAGGTTGTTTGCTCCTAAAGCCCCCTAAACTTAATCTGGGCTATCAGATGAGCTAATGTCCCCTCCTGCACCGACCAGGAGATTACCAGACCCTCCACCGGGGCCCACAGCGCTGTGTTGTGGGTCAGCAGTTGCTTCATCCACCAGGATTCTGTACCTCTCACCTTATCACTGTGCTCTAGCCACTCCCATCCTGAGTTTAGCTCTTCCCTAGCTTGTCCCTGTCCCAAAAATGGTCCAGCCCTCACATCACCCTGCTGCACTGATCACTATGAAACTGATCTCTGAACTTAACCTGGCACTGTGGCCCTACAGGTGTCCATTTAGTTTCTTCAGTGCCAGGTTAAGTTGCCACAGCATGCTTGTTATCCTGTGACGTACATTTGCCTGCATGGGGTGAGTCTATATTAAGAAACATTTTTACACTTATGTAGATATTCCATTATTCCATAGAGATCTACTTGATATGACAGGTTGTAGCTACGTCAGTTGGACATTTGGAAAGATGAACTCCAAAGTTAGAAATGAGAGATTTTACATTTCAGCTCCAAGAATAGCAGTAAATCATTTCAGGTTGGCTGTCATCTGCCTCAATAACGCTGCTGTTCTAAATATATTATACTAGTTGCTGCCAAGATACAATACTGCAGAATTTTTCAAAAAGTTTACCAAACACTGTAATTATCTGAACCTTTTTTTTGTCTGACGTACCCTCACAGCCCTGTCAGATGTGTCACACACTCAATTGCAACACTTAAAGGCATACCCTGTGCAGTTGGGTTATTGTAGCTGGTAGTTTACTGGTTATTGTGACAATAAATATACTAAAGATCAGCCTCACAGCAATTTGTAATTCTATTTTATGTGTTTATTTTCACAAATATGTGGATTAATAATCAGTATATAATATTAATATTATATATATTAATATTATTCATTAATTCATTCTCTACACTGCTTATCCGAAAAGGTCACGGGGGGGTGCTGGAGCCAATCCCAGCTGACATTGGGTGAGAATATTAATATTAATTATATTTAATTTTACCAAATCACAATTTCTTTCACTTACCCCCAACTACAGAAGTACCCTGTGACTGGGAATCACTGAACACTTGTGCTTATGTATCGTGTTTCCTCAGACGCCGACTGGAAACAGCTCATTGTCAAATAATCATGATCACATCTTAACCCTGATTTATCATCAGTCATGCCAGGTCTACTAAACTCTTCCACAATCATTCAAACAAAAGCAGAGAAAACCTTGAAAAATTTCATCATGATGCATGGTATCACACATGGCAGCCCTGCTAACTCTCAGAGGAAAAAAACAGGTTATGCTGGGAAAGCACCAGAGTAAACCCAGTATGCTGTATTGCCATGTTTTATTGCACTTTGTAAGCAGACGCTGTACAGTAGCTGTGCAGAGAAGTTATTCCTCATTGTGACACAACGACCATAGCAGGACTAGGACATATCCATCCAAAACGAAATTAGTGCTGGTCACAACTGAATACAGTCACAATTAGTTTGCTTTATATCAAAATAAAATCCAAAATATAGTCCCACAATCTCATCGAGAAAGCTATGACGAGTATGACAAATATCTACAAGGTTACATGAGGGAAGCGGGCTGAGGATGACAGAATAACTATCAAAAATGTCTTTTTCATACTTCCTACAGTATATACAAACATTAATAATTCTTCTTTCTCTCTCACATGCAGTAAGCTATTGTGATAGTTTGTGTTCTCTTAGTGGTGTGTGGACATTTTATGAGTCTCTGTTAATTCTTTTTCAAAGTCTATCAACAGGAGTGGGTAAACAGTCTTCTCCCTCAGTGGCTGTCATGGCAACATCATTATAGATAATTGAACCCACAAACAATTCTCTCGCTTTTCTCATTATCATACACGCACACGCAGACACACTCATAAGTGATATGATACATTTTCTAAAACTTTAAACCAGACCCCTGATACAGTACAATACACTGACACATCAAAATGTACGGAGTGATTAAGAGGAAGCCATTCCTGTGGATCCTGTATACACAAAGTCAGTAGGAAATTTGTAACCCCAAGACCATTTTGGCCTTTAATGTCCATCAGTCCTTGGAAGAGGAGTAAATGTTACTGATCCGTTTCATTTTCCACGTCGTTTTTTTTTGCACAACCACTCCTCTTCTCTGTGAGCTTTGGCATGGGTGCGGTATGGTCGCTAACTCTTCCCCATCTTGGCGATCAGCTCATCACAGATCTTTGTCAACTCCTCGATCTCCTTGTTCTATAAAACAGTTGTTCATATTACAATTAATTTACTTGCTTGCTTTGATATTTTTCGGATGTTTTCATATCCCTTTACACTCCAGGACTCTGTTAGGGAGGAACTCTGACTGACCTTTTGCTCCAAAGTGCGCTCCAGAGAGTCCACCTTCATCTGCTCCTTTCTCAGACTAGCCTGGTAGGCGGCCTGCTCCTGCTTGGCCTTGGCCCGCACCTGAGCTATGTCTGAATTGGCCCTGGAAACACACAAGTGACACAATGAGAATCAAGTCACCTCTCCATAGCCCCCATAAGCCTGAAAGTCTTATGAAAGCACAACTTCACATTTGGAGAAGTGACAGAAATAATCTTTAGAAATGTCAAATACATGGCATATGAATGATCTATATAAACAGCTAATTGGCCTTTATCCAAACATATTTCAGCTGGGCATTGAGTTATTGTGTAGCTAGTGCATTCCCTTTGGGGAAAATAACACAATCATGTGTAAACATGAGATGACGAGTGTATGTATAGACTCACTTGTCTAGTTTCTCCTCTGCATGAATCTTCAGGGCTTGATAACGTTGTTCCTCCTTACGGACCCTGGACAGATACTCCTGAGCACATTTCTTCAGAACCTCTTCATTCTGAACAGAGTGAGAAACTTGCCATAAGGGTTGTCAAGCTACATTTCAGATGACATACAAGGCCGGTCATGCTGAAAACACTCAGCAGATGTGTATAATTTCTGTTAGTCACCTTGCGGAAGCCCTCCAGTACATCCTTCATCTTCTCATAGCGTCGGAAGAGGTCGGCCAGAGACTTTTCAACCGAGTTGAGGTCGGCAAGGGCCTGGTCCTTCTCCATGATCAGCTGCTGGATGGTGTGGTGGGAGAGAGACTTCTCTTTCTGGTCATCCTCTGGTGGACACACACAAAAACACTGTACATCAAATCATCAGTCTATGCACTGAAGAGCCTGCTGTAGTGGGCACATACAGTATGCTGTTCAAAGACCAACACACATACATACGCACAAACACTTTATTTTTGACAGTATATCAAAATGGATTTGTGGGTTAGTATGATTTAACAGCATTTAATACTACACTACATGAGTATATCTGATAAACCAGTTCAGCATGCAAACAAAAACACTGAACAATGGGAAAATCAAAGGGACCTGTAAACCATGGGGACAGAGCTGGCAGCTGCTTTGGTTTGAGTGGCCTCTCGACCCCTCAGTATTAAATGACAAAGCTCCCACAGTATTTCAGCCCCCTCCCAGCTTTCCATTTCCTTGCCTGTCAATAGCTTAGAAGACCAACCTGCTTAGCGCACTAATTCTGCATGAACGACCATCATGACCACCTACAAAAGCGAAATGCAGATGTGCATGTAAAGGATTCCAGTGTGTATATGTACATCTAAAAGGTTTTACATTTGTGTATATTTAGTATCAGAAACTGAGGCATAAAATAAGGGGCAGCTGAACAGGAAATGCCAAAAGATAATTTTTACCTGTTACAAAATCAACAGTCTCAACATATGGGGTGAAGTGCAACAAAATGAACAAACAAACAGCACTGGATGAGATGAAGAAAGTGAGCACATCTGCTCGCCTCTCAGATGGACAGATGGAGAGATGTGAGCTGACACGAACAAGTGAAGAACAGATCCACGTTACTCACCTGGCATGCCTGTCAGGATTATCAAATAGCATAGGGGCAAAGATGGGAGCAGAACAGAAAAGAAGGGACTGTGTTAAGTCAAGCTGGGAGGCCAAGACACGTGAGAGAGCCGAGTGTTAAGACACAAGCAGAGACAGACTATTCTTCTGGTTTGTGTGTGTGTGTGTGTGTGTGTGTGTGACAGTGCTGGAATGAAATTAGACAGCAGCGAAAATCAAATCTTCATGTGGCAAAGAAGATGTGGGTGAGAGCGGGAATAATGCAGAGAGTGAACCTGCAGCGGGATTTAATGAGTCCAGAGAAGCTGGACATGAGTGGGCAGAGGTGAGCACTTCCCACTCCAATGACATCGGGGTTCGGTTCATATCAGTCAAACATGAAAGCAAGCACACAGCGAAGCTCGCTTGTGTCGGAGGATAAAAAAAAAACTTAACTCAAGTGCAGCAAAAGGTAGTGGCAGAGGTTGGCAAACTAAAGTAATTGGTTTAAAATAAAATTCACGTGTCCAGTAACCAAGTGACCAACACTTGGGTTCTGTAAGCAACTGCAAATCTGCATTTAACATTGAACTCACCTATCATCTGTGCAATCGTCTTCTCATACTCAGCAACAATTCTCCTGCGGATGAGAAATCATAGATCATCAGTATATGGATGGGGATACCTCTAAAATAATCTTATTTTATATAACCCATATATTTGTCTCCACCTATGAAAATAAGATTTTCTTTCATTAGCAATATGTCTAAATAAAAACATATATAGCAGGATTTGGGTGGATATTAATCATGTAGCTGTGGATCTGGCACTTCTGCCAAACCACTTGTGCTTTTGGTCATAACTTTAATATTGCGCTCATTTTCTGCTGGGAACATCTGATATTAAAAAGTAGAGTGAAAAAAAAATTAGAATTTTGAGATATTTTAACAAACTGTTACCCAGCCTACAAGGTTATAGAATTGGACTCTTGAGTAATGGAAGAGTTTTAAGTGCCCTAAACTATCCTTAGCTCTGTATTTTATTTATCTGCACTGTGCGCCCAGTTTCCACCTGAGCCTTGTTGCTAGAAGTTCACCCACGCTCGAAGCCAAGGACCAGCTGGTCCAATAGGAAGCCTTGTTTGGGGTAAAGCAGGCTGCCAGAGGTAAGAGGATTGATTAGCCATGCTTCCCCCTTAGCCTCTTAGTCCCTCCTTATCTTGAGCCCAATCAGTCAAATGAAGTAAGCTCTGTCTTATCCACACTAACTGATCTGTGGCCAGCTGGACCCACAACCACCACCTGCTGACAGAGAACAAGGTTTTAGTACTACAAATCTCTATCTCCTTGAACCCCAATTAGCAGCCATTTGTCAGAGATAGAATGATCTTCTGTAGACATAAATATTAATGTATTTACTCCCAGTTCTGAGCTGTTCAATCGAAATTACAGCAACTCATAGCTCCTAATGCATTTTCCCATGGAGATCTAACCTTTTAACTTACCTTACATATAAACTGCATCTATTCCCTGTACTCTGCACCACTAACATGCTGACAGTAAGATGCAGATGGACTTCTTTAACTGGCTCTCCACTCTGCAGCTAACCGTGGCTTCGGTTGGCAGTTTAAGTGAGATAAACCAGTTGACAGGTTAAATCGCGATAAGGGGTGGAGTCTGAAAACAAGACACTAAGTATCGTGACACGATTCCATTTAACAGAAACACAGGGAGGTGTTAAATCCATGCTGTAGTGCATGGGTGGGACAACCGAAGGAGCTACTTCTTACCTCATCTCCACCACTTCCTGTCGGCTGTTTTCATACTTCCTCTGCCACTCCAGCACTTCTTTCTCCTTTGTTACGACCTGAGAAGGGTGACAAAATAGTTAAGTAAAGTGTGAAATGCTGAATTGAAGAATATACAGTATTTATGACTTATAGAATAAAAGGGAGCATTTCTTGGGTACCTCCTCTCTTGCAATTCCCAGCGAGTGGTCCAGATCTCTGGGCAGGTGGGGACTCTCCCCTTCGATGTAGTTGGTGGTCCTGGTGTACAGCGAGTTCTTGGACACCGCACTCTCTACTGGAGATGAGACGTCTCTGTGCTGCTTCCAGGCACCAAAGGAGAAGGAGAGGAAAGGAAACATGACCGGTTACTAACCAGGCTGAGCTACAGATGGGGCACCCTCACCCTCGAGCCCACACGCACATTCTCAACAGGATTCCTGAACCAAACCGCAAGGCAGCATCAAACTATATCAAAAATGTACCACACAGCAAAATCAAGATGTAAATGAGGCAGGCTAGTGATGTTCCTGAAGACTTAGTCAGCCGCCACATGATTGGATGAAACAGTCTTCATTGCCACAGTATTAGCCAAGTGATTTGGCTGATGCTGCCCCCAGCTGAGCGGCCATGATCACCTGCTCGTTGCAGCAGCTTGAATGAGATTGGGTCCAGGCAAGGCAGAGGGGAAGGAGGGCAGCAGCTGATACAGTAAGGACTGCATCATATACAGGAGAGGGAGGATAGGGTAGTGGGCAGCATTGGAAATAGATATTAGCCATGTCACATCGTACTGGTAATGGTCTTCTTACCTGCTGTCTAGAATCATAGTGTTGAATGTGACCTGTTAGAGCATTTGCCCAATTCTTTTACAGTTACAAAGAATATGACGTGAGGATTTATCATTAGGAAGAGGCTGTCTTTGGATATAGTGTTGAGGTGTACTGAGAGACACTGCAAAACAAAGTGTATACATGCATGTGTTCATGTTACCTCACATCTCCTCACACAAAACCTCATATCAAAATGCAGAAACAATCTTTATTCTTATACCATTTTTGGTCCTCTAAAACTCTGCTCTGAAAGGGATTTAGTCATCATTGGCACAGCCGGATTACAGAAGGATTTGATTAAATGGTGGGGGCTCACAGGGGACAAGAACACTGAGACCCACTAATATGAAAAGTGAGTGAAGTGTTTGGTCTGCCTGGAGCAGTAATTCCATTATTCCACTGAGGGTAAACATTGGTCAAGTTTAGGTAAATATGGACCTCTTTTGCTTTTAGTCAGGAACTGATTGGGCTTACCCTCCCAATTAATTTCAGTAATGAATTAAATTACCACAAAGTAATTGCCACACAAACAACCTGAGGCCTTTGTGGCCCCTAAGGGTCTTGGACGCTAGGAAAGTTGCATTGCCTGGTTGTTAAATTCAGCCTTGTACAACAAGCACCCTTACCAGATCATCCTAGATCACACGTCAAGTAAACTGCAAACATGTTAGCGTTGCTTGCAGGCATAAATCACATAAACTTGAGAAAAAAATGACTTAATGTGAACAAAAAAGAAAAACGTTGAAGAAATGATTTGAAGCCACAAGACAATCACTACGTCAAATGCAAAGTAACCCAGTTGATGTATAAAGACTACAAGAGAGATACTAAATCTAACTGCAGAAAACACATTTGCTCCCAGGGACGAAGCACAGCTAAGGGTATTCAGCGAACGTAGGGAGACTTTAAAAAAAGGCCACAGACTTCTGGACTTCTGGGGTCTAGAGGGGTTTTGAGTATACAGCGCAGTCTACAGGTATATGGACAATTGTTTTGTCTCTAGGAGGGTAAATTGCTGAATTTCAGCTTTGATTGAAAGGCATTTACATCCAAATTGGGTAAACAGCAGAAGAATTGTAGCCCTATCATTTGATGCACTGTACACCTAATTGGGGGTACTTTGCATTGAAGGGCTGTGATTCCTACACTCTTAACCAGTGTAGATGTGAACGCCTTCAATGGCATTTAATGCTGAAAGTCAGCATTTTAACCTCATAGTTTTTTTAAATCCATTGTGTTGGTGCACTCAGCCAAGACAATGAAAAATTTGTTTATAAAATGTATAAATAAATACTTGGACTGCACTGTAGCTGGATTAAGGCGGGAGGAAGATCACAGGGGTATAATTTTACTCTTACTTTGAGTAAGGGTGAACCGTTGATATTCCACCGCCGAGTGCTGGGTTTCTTGAGTCGAGACTGTAAAATGTGTGGGACAACAGCATGAAACAAGGAAGGAGGACTGTGAAGCGCCTACCCTGCTCCAACTCCAACAAGAGTTTTTCCACTGACTATAAAATATGTAAGATTGACCACTGATCATCAAGTGAAGGAAAAAATCTCACTGTTCTGATATCTAGGCATGTCCAGCACAAGCCCGCCAAAAAAGCAAAAATCCCAATTTGTACCTAAAATTAAATACTGACACCTTCCTCATGTGTCCGATTGTTAGTGCTGTTAGTGTGGGGAAGGGGCCAAATCATAAAACAAGAATGTGACTGGGATTTTGGGCGATGATAGCAAAGCATCAACAAAAACATCTGGGTTGAGCGTTATATGTATATCTCCTTAGCTGCTGACATTAAGTCAAGTGTGAGACATTCCCAGTCACATTCATGCTCATGTAAGCCTCTCATAAACAGTCAACATGCATGTTGCCCAACATGCATAACAAAGGCAAAGGGACTAAGAGGGCAACAGCACTCTGTTCCTGAGGAGTCAACCTGGAAGAGCTCGCTACTAGTCTGGGTGGGAGCTGGACGCATTAAGCCATGTTAGAGATTTAACATATGGGGACTGAGGAGGAGGCAGGACTGCGGATGTAGTGGTGCAGCCACCATGTTGATAAGGCCATGAGTTCACAGCCACACTCAGAATGGTGTGTTTAGGGGGGAGGGATAGGCAAGCTGAGACACACTCATGCACGCACACGACAGTCACGCACACGTGCATTTTACACGCACCTGCTTCTCACTCATTCAAGCAACATCTTTCATTTTACACACACATACATACACACACACACTCACACACACACACACTCACACACGTACAGCAGGTTCAGGACTCAACGCAGTACCTGGGGGGTTACAGTGGAGAGGGAGAGACACTGAGAGATGTTTTTGGCTACCTGCAGAGCCTCTATCCTCAGGGCAGCAAGCACCAGCTCCTCCTGGGCCGCACACATGGTGGGGAGGGGGTGTGGAGGTGGGAGGGTGGATTTTGGGGGTATGGGGGAGGAGGTGGGGGGGGGGGGGGGGTTGCGGCCCAAGGATGAGAGAGCAAAGGGAAAACATATAGAAACTTGAGTTTAGCGCACACACTTGAGGCTGTCTATAGTTCACACACCATCAATCTGTTTCACACAGTAAGAGGAGGAAAGAAAATGGGAAAATGAAAATCCAGGATGGTGACACAATGGGAATAACGTTCGTACAAAAACACACACAATCACATATCAGGGCCACAAGAGGCAAGGCCTATAAGTTTTATCAAGAGGGGTCATGTGTGGTCTGTCAACACACCTGTAGTTTTTGGGCGAATGCAGTGGGGTTGGTCTCAGCCAGGTCAGGCTCCAGGTACTGCAGGGGGTCGTCACACTCAGACAGCCTGTCTAACAGGGGCATGGCCAGGACTGGAGCAGGGACCTCCACGGGGCCCTGGCTAGGGGGCTACAGGGGCACCAGGAGGAGTAGGCAGAGGGCAGGGAGGAGGGCAGGGGTCAGCATGGCAAAGCAAGCGCTGAGCATTTGAGTGGCAGCATTTTGGGAGCTGAGTCACTGAGTTCAAGCTGGGACCATAGTGAAGTGGCGGTAATCACTATGACAATATAGCATGTGTGGCACTCTCCCCCTTGTGACTAAACAATGACATGGTGTAAATGTAACAAAATCAAAATGGACAAATTCTCCTTACATGACGGTGATGAGACACAGAAATGACAGAAATGAATTTTTGTCACAACATACGTGATAACTGCTCACTGAGTTTGAATGTGGCTCACCTGCTCAGCCCTCTCTGTGCTCTGTGTTCGACTGAGAGCCTCACTTTCTCTCTTCCTGCCCTTGTCCCCTGCAGAGCCCTCTGGACCAGGCCGGGAGCTCAGCACCGGTGTCTTCATACCCGCGGTTATCTGGGCCTCCATCTCCTCAAAGCTCCTGCACAGAATGAGAGAAAGTGAGGAGAGAAGGAGGGAGGGAGGGCGAGAGAAACAGGGCATGTAACGTTCTGCATATGATGGATGAGAGTGCTAATGAAAAACATTGCTGGAGCAGCTGATCTGCATGCATTAAGCAATCCAAATTGTTATGGTGTTCAATTAGCAAACTAGTAAAGCACTGATAATTGCACTATAAGATTTGCTATACAGTGCACATACAATGCATGAAATACTGCGATAACTACACATATTACAAAAAAACAATAGTGCTGCAGAGTAATAGTAGAGTGAGTTGTACCCTGTGCAGGGGGAGCTGGGCTCAAATCCATGTGTGCACTTATTCTTGGTTAAGTTGTCAGATACTGAGTCCAATTTCAGGTACAAAGATGGCTTCTTCACAGACAGAGGCTGCAACACACACAAGAGAATAAAGCAGACACGGTCTAAGTCTGAATTCTTTTATACATACCATATCACATATAAAACATACCAGTATAAAGAAAGAAAGCGGCAAACATTTGATGCATAACATGGAATACTCACAGGCGAAGAGGAGCCAATTTTCTCCATGTACTCAATTTCATAGTCTTGCACTGACACAGAAAGACAAAACAATGTTTTAAACGCAGAAGAGGAAATGAGGAGACAGTTCGGCCAGCGTTGAGCTCTGGACTGAGGGGACCAGAAGCCGAGGCAGGGCTGTCTGTTCGTTATTTCATGTGTGACCCAGACGGTTTGAGCCACACAGCCTCTGGGAAGAGGTGGCTCTTCTGGAGGTCAGAGGGCAGTGGAGAACTGGGCCAGCTGGCTTATTTCACTGCCACAACCAAAATCAATAACGCTGCTGGATGAATGAAGAGTAAAGTGGCTGTACATGATCCAAACATAAGCTTTGAATTTCCTTTGAGCACTGACTGTCTGTGGTATGCTTTGATCTCCGTTAGCATTTATTTGGACACAGGTGGCTGAGGTACAAAGAGGAATGCAGGAGAGTCAGACAGCTATGCCTCACCTGGAGCCTGTTGAGGAAGACTGTTCTCATTAACAAAGGACGTAAGGTCGCATGGCTGTGGGAAGTCTTGTTGGTCAGCGTTCAAATCTGCTTCCATGTCGTGCAGGGCTGCCCACTTATGACTGGTGGAAGAGGCCAGCTTCTCCTCATCTGTGGCGTGGTCGTCCTGTGGGTGGAGAGAGGGAGGTTCATCCGCGGGCGTAGGATCCTGCAACACAAAGGAGGGTGCAGCGACAGAGTCAGAGGGGAGAGGGAGAAATATGGGTGGACATAAGTGAGAGAGACATACAGATATGGAAAATTAGGTACGCACCTGGGACGAGTCAGACATTGGGGATTTCTTTGGCGACCTCTTCACTCTGAAAGTATTACTGAGAGAAAGAAAAACCATCAATCATCACGATCCAGAGTCACTAAGTACATGTAGTATTAGATCCAATATTCACTGTCTAACACCAAGGCTACTTACAGTATCGCAAACCTGTGCAGTCACAAATGCTAAAATTTGGTTCAGTACATCTACTTTTGTATAAAATAATAGAACATCATTTGTAAGATCAGTGTTAACATATGTGCAACAGAACTACTTACTGGAGTCTATGTGTGGCTGAAATGAACGGAACAAGGAAACGGTTGAGTCTACAGTTAGTAACTGCACAGTGAAGAGTATGATTGTTATGTTATGAATAGTTTACTTTTCACACAAATGGACAAAGAACAAAGATCCTAGACAGGAATGTTTTTAGTAGTGTTGCAGGTTAGTTAGGACACTGATGCAAACAATATCTATTACTGTAGATTAACCGTTAGTGGAAGGTTCTTACCTGGGTTTTCAATTGAACGATTCCATAAAACATGGATTCTCAAAAAGGTCTGTAAAAGACTGGAAGCCCTTGGATAGCAACTTACAACAGCTATCAGGATGCATCATCTTATTTTATCCTCTAAATGTAATGAAAAAACATATCTGATAGATCTGATCTGTCCTGTTACAAATAAACATTTTTAATCCCAGTATTCCTTGACCGAAATTCTCAGTGTAGGTTATTTGAAATTAATATAAATATAAATAAAAAACTATATACCTCTAAAAGCATAATCATTATATAGTTTTAGCTTTTTCAACAATTACCAACAATGAGCACAAGAGGGAGCACAAGCACCTTAGTCAGTCAACAGCACCTCATTGAGCACTGTATTGGAAGAACGTTTTGCTGTTTACACTGCTGCCCACACCCGACCATGATGTAGCATTGCACTCTTGTGTGTAGAAACTCCTTAAAAGTATGTTTAAATGCTCTTTATACATTTTACAGTTTTCAGCAATAACTGAGATAATATTCCAACATGGCTATTATGTACTGTGATGTTTTCATAGATGGGATTGTAACCTACATAATTTTCAAAATTTAAAACAAAACTGAAAACAAGTGTCCTCCAGTTAAAATGGGCAGTATAATAAAAGTTTAAATGGAATTGTTGGATAGTGAGTATAAGAGCTTGTGATGTGTCTGTTAATAGGAAGAGGGACAGCAGGGCAACATGCTGTTTTAAAATGTGGAATTCAAAAACAAGGATGGTTGTGTTGTCCCTGTACTTACAACAGACAACATAGAGAAGACAGACCCCTGGACTTCCTGTGACATATGGGAATACACAGACACAGGTGACAGAGAGACAGACAGAGGACACTGGCATAGTAGACAAGAGGACCACGTACAAACACAGACTAACCTAGAAAACCTCACCAGCAGAGATGCAGACATGCCTACACATGAATACAAAGTTCTGTAAGTGAGTGTTGAATCTCCCATAAATGTGTGTTTCTGTGGTAATAGACTGCGAACTTACGATTTGATTGGAGTTTTCTTCTTCTTGGCAGGTTTGTTCTGATTTTGGTTCTCCAGTTCCGCGATGTTGTCATTGTCATTTTCATTGTCATAGTCATTGGATGACAGTTCAAAGGAGGCTGCGTCCTTAGGAGGGGAGTTGGTCATCTTATTGGAGGATTTGAAAGGGTCTACTGAGTCATCAAAGTTACTGGGGTCAAAGCTATAAGACGGCCTGGATAGTTTGGGGGAGTTGGCGATACCTTTCTTAGAAGTAAATGGATTAAAGTTGGGATCCTCCCACTTGTCTGGTTCAAAGTTGTATGATGCTTTATGAACAAGGATTTCCTCCTCGTTGCCATTGTGGGTTGCTGGAGGATTGTTGTCTAGCTGCTCCGTCTGCGCTGGAGGGGCCTTCTTCAGCCCCAGCTTTGGTTTCCTAAGAGGCATCTTGCCACCGGGCTTCTTGCCCACTTTCTTGGGTGGGGGAGAGGCCTGGTGTGACGCCTCACTGCTCTCCTCAGAGTAGTCAAACTCCAGCCTTACTGACTGGCGCTTGGGGATGATGAATTGCTCTTCAGGGTTGGTGATTGGCTCTTCAAGAGGAACTGGAGGACATGGACCCAGAGCAGAGACAGAGGGACTCTCTGGAGGTGTCGCGATGGGGGCACAAACAGGACTTTTACGGCCCAGAACAGGGGAATTGGCAATTTTACTACCTCCAGTCTTGAAAGGGTCAATGTTCTCAAAATTATCTGGATCCCATTTGTAGGAGGTACTGGGGGGGATGGGGGATTCGTCTTTGCCTGTTGGACTACCAGGGAGAGGGGCCTCCTCCTGGCACAAGGGTAAGGCCGGGATGACAAGGCTCTCCTCTGGGCTAAAATGATTGGTCTCCTCCGGCAGAGGAGGAGGAGTCTCCACACGGCTTTTCCTGGTCCTTCGGAGGGTTCCTCCAGGGCTCGGAGTTGCAGATCCTCCCTCTGTGTCCTCCTGAGGCTGGAGAGGGCTGGCAGCTCGAGGCTTTGCCCGCTTCTTGATCTCTGGGGTGCTGCTGGATGAGGCAGGTCTTGGACTCTCAGGGTTGGAGTTCTGTCTGAGAAGAGGCTTCTTCTTTAGAGACCCAGGACGGACTTTCTTGGGCCTGTGGAGCGTCCCAGGGGCACTCTCAGTGCCCACGCTGAAGGATTCAGAATGTGGACGGAAGCCTCCCACTGATGATCCATCCGACAGACCAGTACTGTCTAGCTCTCCTCCCTGGAGGCTGAGTGAACGGGTCAGAGTGTGACTTGTTGAATCTGTCGCTATAACCTCAATGTTGTAGGTGCCGCTGGCTGCAATTGGCTTGTTCTCATCAAAAACAATGGATGAGGAACGGCAGAGTGCAGGATGCAAGTCAGAGGCAGGATCACTAATGGATGTGTCTGCAACTGCAAAAGATAGATAGACATAATTTTTATTACAGACATAATTTTACAGACACAGATTTTATTCAGCTGCCGAAAAGGCTAAAATAAAATGAAATGAAATTGGGATTCTTTTATATTTTAACTGGTTTGTGGGTGAGATGCAGGTGTGAAGAAGGGATGCCTGCATAGAGCTAAAAGCTGCAGCTGCCTTCTGACACCTCCAATTATAGAGATGAATGTGCTATAAATAATTCAATAAGCCATGAAAAATAACCACATGAGAGAGACAGACTGAACTGATTGGTCAGCTTTTTCCAGATGTCCCAAAAGACTCAGTTTGTGCAGTGGGATGCTTGTCTCAGCAAACAAAGCCAGATGGGAAATACTGCTTTATTCCACTAGATGGTGCAACAAGACCTTCATTCACCTGCTTTTTCACACCAGTGTAACAGAGAATCATGCTGAACAAGAGCTAAGTCCACATGATGGCATTAGTTTCTTACTGTACCTTTGTCATTGGATATTAGTTGCTGGGTTTGAGAGTCTGTAGGAGAAACAGCCTTCACTGGAGTTGTGGATTCAGGGGTCTCAAATGCTCCATCAGAGTCTGAGCTCCTATAATAAAACATAAGAACACATCAAGTCAAGGCTGCTGTCAATCAGGCTAATATCATTTGAACTGTAATGACTCTTGCGACTTGTATTAGGATCATTGATGTGATGTGAGGGTGAGCTAAATTCCTCTCCTTCAGACACATCATATTATGAAGGATACATTTATTTCCCAAGCGAGGAGTTCCGATATCTTCCTTTAGTGCAAAATATGTTACCATACAGATTCACTATGGGAAGTATTTCACTCTGTTTCGGGTAGAAACAGCAGCAAGCGTTATTTCCTGTGTGCTTTTAAAAAAAAGCCCCAAGCTAGTATGTGTTTCTGTTTTCATTTCTCATAGACTTTTATGGCTACAAATGAAAACTCTGAATCTGCAGTGAGGTGACAGATAATGACACATCTGAGACACAGAATTGCACCTCAACACATGCAACACCCATACACATACAAGACCATCTCAAGATCCTAAGATATCACAGCTATTAAATAGATCGGGAGGGACCGATGCGTACACAGCCAAAAAAGGAGAAATGACCAGTTTCTGTGTGACAATAGGCTATAAATACAAATCAAAATGTTATCACCCTAAGCAAAATTGATTGGTCTTCCTCAGCACCCCAAACACACATGTACGTATAGCCAAGATCACCAGACAACCTGACTACCAAGCTCCATGCTCCATTGATCAGTGTATTATCTGACAGTATGTGGCCCCAGCCTCCCATCTTGTCTCACCTCTGTCTGACCGGCTCCCTGGCAGCACTGATCATGTTGTCATGGCGTGAGCCCCAGGAGAGATGCTGGAGGAGCCCCAGAGCCGGATCCGAGCCCGGGCTGTCCCCATCTCCTGCCCCTCCCAGCAGTGTGTCCCATCCCCAGCGAGCCCACTGCAGTGGAGACAGAGCCTGCCACGTAGTCACTGCCATGGCTGCCGGCAGGCTTCACCTCTCTGCACCACAATGCTACTGCCTGACTCGCAGGTAGACGCCCGACGCCTCTTCCTCAGATGATGACTAAGACCACCAGATCCAACCTTTCCTCTGTCTCCTCTCTTTTTCTCTATAGTGTAAAATCCAGCTCTCTTTGTTTCCAATCTACAATCTTAGTCCTTTCACATTGCTCCTTCTTTGTCATCTGTAGCCATATCAGTCCACCTCCACTCCTCCCCAGTAGGAAATTATGCATCCCAACCTAAATGAGACTGACTGCAGAAGCCCACCGACTGCATACTGTATATTCTGGCACTCTCTCTCACTTTCTCTCTCTCTCTCTCTCCCATGTCTTCCTCTCTCTTTTTTCCGCCCTCCCTCTCACTCTCCTTTCCTGAACCACTTTGCTGTATCCACACAGAAGGGAATCTATTGGCCACCGTCTGAACCTGTTCTGACAAAGCTTGCTCGTTACATATATCACCACTGCATCTAATATATTTTTCATGTCCCTTTACCTTTACCATAGTGTTCATTTCTGAATTAATGAAGATAATTTTTATAGTAATTTTGGTCGATGCTAAGACACACCCACATATTGCACTTTAAACCCAGGTCCTTTTCACAGACACGCTGAAACTACTTTTGAAGCATATTATTTTGAGCAGGTGCAGGAGATGGCACCTCCAACACATCCTTGGATGGTGTAATGAAATGAGTCTTTTACATTGAACTATATGAAACAGAAAATGAAAAATGCAATTCCTAGAGCTAATTGTCGTATTATTGTGCACCCATATACCACTTTAACACACACATACAAAAGCGTAGATGGAAGAAGAGATGAGTCTGTACTCTATATTGATCTAGCTAATCTATAGGGATTCACCTCGAGACACTGCTGAAGCAATTCAAGATCCTGTGGGGGGTCTTTTGTCACAGTATCACGTTAGATTAATATGGCCAATGCAACAAAAATTCAGTGCTGAGACATTAGTATTCATACATGTCTTTTGCTGTCATGGTCAAAATGTCCACTATCACTGGGGTCACGTCACAGTAGAAATGGAGCTTCTTCTAAGCCAACATTAAGGCTGGAGTAACATATTCTACTTGCACTGCAATGTGCTCCACTGACAAATCTAAACAATTCATCTGGCCAAACAAAAGTATTACACAGCATATTAAAGCTCCAACGTGGTATAACATGATAAGTGTTACCTGCATATTACATGTTCATATGTCAAGTTTGATGTACTTCCTCAGATCAAACTCCTACATTGCTTTCAGGGTTGTGTGATGCAAAACGAGACAGTACATGGCCAAGAAGGGAGCTAGAGCTGTAATCCCTGTGAGGGCTCAGTGTGTCCCAGCAGGATAAGACTGGTCTGCCTGGAGATCCATCTGGATCAGTCAATGAGATCATATTATCAGATGGTCAGATGGCAGTGAGCTCCAAGGACAGGACTCACTTACAG
This sequence comes from Gadopsis marmoratus, assembly GCA_036023855.1. NCBI lineage: Eukaryota > Metazoa > Chordata > Actinopteri > Centrarchiformes > Percichthyidae > Gadopsis > Gadopsis marmoratus. Next base: position 38,807 of record JAVQJF010028163.1, on the reverse strand, counting down.
AGTGTAATATGCAAAGACCAAATAAGCATACACCACAGCAAGTTAAATACATGGAAATAAAACTACTCAACAAATGGATCTATGAAGACCTATAAGATGTGTAGCATTACAATTAGTGCATCAAAGCTGCTTCTTTGAGAATGGAAAATAGTGAAACATTAAGGCAATTAAGACTAATTTCAGGTCCCCTTGCAGAGGACATGAAAATCATGTGACTGCAAACACTGTGTTGCTATGGCAATTGGAGGTTGTTCCCGCCATATGTTCCACTATCTGTGTTTGACTGGATGCACACAGTCAGTCAAACACACACACATGCACACACGCGTGCACACACAACTGAGGCTTGCCAAGCCAACAAGGTCCAATGAAGTGTTACACATTATAATTATATATAACAAAGTATATAAAACAAATAAAGGAACATTGCAGATTTATGAGGCAAGCAGCTACTGCATCAGCACCATCCTGTTCACATGAATTGGTTTGAATTTAAAAAAAGAACAGTATCGTTTTTATTTGGCTTATTCTACACTTCTATTCCTCCCATCATCATTATGCAAATAATCTAATAGACATGAAATCATACACTAAAAGGAATGCTGTAATTAAACAAATGAATAAGGTGCAAAAAAATCTATCTGGGATTTATCTGGGAAATAGCATCTTCAGCAGCTCTTATGTTACCTAGTTGCAGACAAAACACACTGTAGAAAGAGGGAAAGCAGGGTGTGGGTGAGCAGACAGGGTATGGGGGCGGATAGAAACAAAGAGAGCAGCAGTTAATAGCAGCCTCTCACAGACTGAGATGACTGCCTGGAGACAGAAACTCTGCAGTGTGAGGCAGGGAGACGCTGCATTTCAGACAGCCAGACGTGTCTCTGCCTGTCTAAACAGCTTTCACAGTGCTGGAGGGAGAGCCAACGCCGGCCCCGGGGAAGAGGGGGAAACGTGGTCGCGGAAATCCAACACTCCCTGCGTGTCCTATATATCCACGTTCTTCCAAAAAGACAATAAATGTACAGTTGGCATTGGCATTGCAAATGAAGATAGGCACCTATCTGTTCTTTTCTCAATGCTAAATTTGATGTCACCATTAAACAGTGATAAGGAGGACAACTGTGATTAGATGAAGGCGGATTGAAAAAGAAGATGACGGTGGGGGTCGGTGGAGGCAGGCTGTTGGCTGCTGGTCTCCAAGCAGCTGTGTGATTGGCCTCATTGTGAACATGGAATTGGGAAGTAAATATTTTACAGTGTGCACTTTGACTGTGTGATAATAACGGCATTTTGTTCTGTATTGTGAAAAGACGGAAGAGAGTAAAGTCATATGATAATGAAATATGGAGTTATACTATGTGTCTGTCACTCACTACACTGTATACAGTCCATGCTCTCTGTTATAAGGTAGAAATGAGCCAACAGAGGGAGCTCCTGTGCTTTAATCCATACTGAAGAATGAGTCTCTGGATATAAAGCATTACATCATGTGAAACACCACAACAACCTATTTTCATTTTACAAGAGCCTCTACAGTTTCCACACAGATGTGATGTGGTGAGCAGGGAACAACTTATAGAAGCTTTGTAATGGGGAAAGAGCACAAAAGCGCCTCTGTCTTTTGCAAATAATTCTTCAGGAAATGAAATCTTATGGGGAATCCCTCTGCACCTTCTGCAGGCTATATAAACAGAACCTGAAGGAAAAGTGTTTTCCTCCAAGAGCGGATGTCTTGCAGTTTCTGCCTCACATCTCCATCCAGACTGATGTCAGCTTCAATCAGGAAAAACCTCCCCTCTGAAGTCTGGTGTCCCTTTGTCCAAGAAATCCACTCAAACAAAGAAGCCACTGAGAAAAAAAAGAGTGTCAGACTAAGATAATCTCGATGTGTAATACCTCATCTAGTCTAATCTGAGATTTTGACTGCAAGCAGATGGCACATTAAACAACAACAGGCCAGAGCACTGGCGAGGAGGGGGTTAAAATAGCTCTCCATTTTGATGATGAGATCAGATGCTAGGCTCATTCAGATTACTGCAGGGAAGACACAGGAAAGAGGGACAGAGTATCCCAACCCCCCATGAGTACAGATAACAACACAACCTGGACTGGCATTTTAGATTTCATAATAAAATGAGAATGAAAATAAATAAAAAATCCCCTTGAGCATAAACAGAATTTGGTCCATTAACTGACACTTAACACTTCCAGAGACCTAGAGTGCTTTGATGTGTGAATGCTTTATATACTGTAAGTACTTTTGACAGTGTTAAACAACTCATGGAGTGAACTCAGTAAAAGCCTTATTAGTAGTAACGGTTGGGATGGTGGGTACAATGCTTCTGTTCTGCACACCTGTAAGAAAACAGCTACTAACTCAGCCACCCGGCAATATAAGCTGCTGATATTTCTTTTTTAAGCATTCAGTCTTCTGAAGTCTGAATTTAGTGGAGCGTTAAGATGGGAAATTACTGTATTGTGCTATGAATCATTAATTTCTCCATTACAGACAGTGCACGCACACACATGCATTCACTCCATTTCCCTTATCCCCCACAGATCCTTGTTCCTCTGTGCAGTAGCGTGTCTGCGATATAAATAAAACACAGCAAAGTGGAGCACTCTCACTCCATCTCTCCCTCTCTAACTCTAACTCTCCCATCCCCTGATATTCCCGAGTTATCTTCGCCCCCCCTCATCCGACACAGCGTGTTCTATTTTAACACCGTCACCAGCTCTTGCTCCCAGCATGGCAGCCGCGTCCTCCTTCACACAGAACAAAACATCACCCCACCAGCCTCCTAGCGGCACCTACTGCACTCGTTGCCTAATTCTGGTTCCCACAGGCTCCCCTGAAGCACTGTGATGTTTCATCCATAGATACGGCTCTGTAGTCGAGCCACACTGATGCACACGTGCCTGCACACATGCGCCCATTCACTCATTCTTATGTAGATCACACAAGCAAACAATAACAAAGATGACGTGTTCAGTTGGTCATATTGGATTTTACTGTCTGAAACGGTTTTATGGCAGTATGCATTGAAAGATTATAATAGTAATAAGGGAACGCAAAAATGCATCAAAACCTGAGGGAGGTAACAGAGCACAATGTCTCACAGAGATGTTTGCCAGGCTTCATCATGCAAATAGTAAATAACAACAAAATGGCCAGTATACCCATAATATTACTCACAGGTGATTGCATTCTGCATAACAAATCCCCCTCAATGAACATTTGAGTTGCCAGGGGGGCCAATTTAAAGCAATGAATAAATAAAAACCTACACAGAACACCAAGAACAGACGCAGTCGGAGCTGCTCTCCGGACCTTCAGCTTTTAAATACAGACCATTTCTTCTGCTTTATTATTTGTACCTCTGAATATTTTCCAGAAAGAACACTGAGCAGGAATGCAGGTTAAGTCAAACTCACATGTGTTCTTGTGAGGGACAGGGGGTCTGTCCTTGCTCCATGGACTCGTTGGCTCCCATCCTCAGCTAGCTCTGCCCCCCCTGGCCCCCCTGCCTGCTCCTGCTCTCCAGCCACCCTCCACATCCACCTGCTTCCCCTCCAAAACACCTTCTCCTTTCGCTCTGACCCTTGCAGAGGAGGCTGGCAGCCTGTGTCAGAGGAGGCGAGCACCGGCTGAGCTTACGGTGCTGCAGTGCAGACGATGAGCGAGTCCTGCTCGCATCAGGAGCAAAGCAGCGGATGATTCAGGGCTCCTCACTTTATGCACATCCCCGAGCCTCTGCTCCTCTACAGACTGTGAGTTTTCCTGATTCTCATCTGGTGGTAAAATGATGAACACCAGGAGGGATAAAATATCCAAGAGCAAAATATCAAGAAGAGAATAATCCAAAACAAATAGGGTGGAAAAATAATCCTGCTTTCTCGCTGTCTTTCATGAGTGTCTGAGGTGCCCCCTCTCTGTTTGGTTGCTGATATGCTGAGCTGTGTTGCTGTTCTTGCTGCCTCCTCCCCCCTCTCTCCTCCACTCCATCCCCCTGACTCCAGCCTCCTGTGCCTTTTAAAAAGACAAGCAGCTTTTTCTCATCCGCAACCGCGACTATGTAGGGGAGCCAAACAATAGCCGACCCCCAAAACCACACTGATTAACAGGCGCTTTCTCTTTCACTCTTTTCACTCTCTTTCGTCTCAGTAACCGTGCATCTCCACTTTGCCTTTCTCCTTCCAGGATCCCCCTCTCTCACCCAGTGAGCTGCATAGTAAAAAATGTCATTTCTGTGCCTCCTTTTCACACAATGGAAGCTTCCAGCACTGAGCGTGGCCAACCAGAGTGATGCCTGAAGTAAACAATAGACTTCAAGCCCTTCCACCAGTAACTCTGTACCAGCACACATTAACAAAACAGCCGTTATGAGACCAAAAAAGGAGACACAGCTCGATCTTTTATAATATTATGTCACGTTTTATAAGGTATCACTCTTTGCTAAAGGGACAAGGACATATGCTCCTGACATACGAGCTTCTACATGTCTTAATGAATACGGTGCTGAATCCCTGAGCAGCAGATTGGATTGGTTGGATTGGTAATCTACTTTACTGGCACTCTCAATACACCTTAAAGTGAATCAAAGACCGGAAGAGCAAAAATAATATTCTGTCTAGTTGTGTATTTTCTTTTAGACAAGAATGTGTCCTGTGGCATGAAAATAAGACCATGAACAGGTTCCCATTGACTGTCAAGGAGCAATGGGAAAGAGAGGCGATGGAAACATGAGATGAATAAATCTATTGTACACTCATGGGAAAGTGAGGAAAAGAGGGCTCACTACAATGGCAACTCCAGCCTGCAGCACTCCAGCCTGCAGTTTGTAATCTCACAAACAAGGTTTCAGGTATCGCACCGCTAACTACGTGGACATAAAAGACCAAAGGGCCATCTCCTGTTCCACTGCGCGACAAGGAACACAAAACCCGGTGCTCCTGTCCAACCTAACAGCACATCTGAAAAGGGGAGGGTTTGCATGTAAACATGAAGTCCATTAACTGATGTTCACAGAGAATATTGATGCAATTCTAGTCTCGGATGGGCCTGTTGGTCGATGTTTCACAGCCCAAGGGGACAAGTAAAAATGCTGCCCACTCCCTCCCAACATAGACCCCTGCTAAAGCAAAAATATTGATTGCCACAGCCATCCAGACCCTCATACCAGTCCAAAGATGTATCTAGGGCAGCAAAGCATCTATGTCTAAAGACCACATTCCTATTCTATTGAATGGCTGACATCCACTCTGTGTTGCTACTTTAAGAGTCTAGCTTTGCAATGCAGTTTCAACCAGAGACTGAAGAAGATGGAGAAATAAAAAATTCAACAAACTCATACACTGGAAGATGTGGCTGTGGCAGTTTTGTCCTGAAAGATTCATAAATGCACTCAGGAGGAATCAGGGTCACTATGATCCACATACGTGTAGCCTGTAAGAGGGCTTGAATGTAATAGTGTATGCTTCTAAGCAGACTGTGATGGTGCAGTTTGTGGTTTCATGGGCGTGGGTTAAAGCTTAGAGGGAAGGCTGGCAAAACCTTGTTTACTTAAGAACATGGAAGTAGAAAAAAATGTAACCTCTACGTACGCGGAAAATGGGTTTTAGTTGTGTTTAAACATACAGCTGAATCAGAAATAAATAAGAAACACAAACATATCAAAGCTGTCCTAGCTTTACCTTCAAATGCTAACAGAAGCATAATAAGAATATTTAGAAATGTTAAAGTGACATTTGAGTTGTGATTCTCAAGCTAATTCAAGTTAAAGTATGTACCTTAATCACGGGTGCAGGCTCAACCATTACCACATGCTAAAATTAAAACAAGGGAAAACAGCATGCCCCTTAATTTGGCACAGAAAAAGACTCAAAGACCCTAGATTACTCAAACAACCCTAACCAAGAAAAAAAACAAACCTCAGGAAGGACCACAAAAGAGGGGACCCCTTTTACAACAAACAATAGATGCTGGAATAGTGGGTGTTAACAAAATAGCAAAAGACAGACACACTATGATGGTGTAGTTGATCCAAACAAAAACTGAATGATTCATGTAAAATACAGTATAAAGATATAGAGCTTCTGATGAGTGCAACAGCTGATAAAATACAATATATGTCAAAAAGTCTTGAAATGTGGTTCAAGTAAGTAAGTAAAAATATAAAATAAAATTAGTATAAACTTTGCACTAAAACATGAAATTGCCATTGTCATAGCTGTTGTCATAACTGATGGCACATTTATGACAAAGCTAAACTAAAACTAAAACTAACAAACCAGCTCTACAGGTGACATGCAGTTCAACGATATTTGTGGCAGGACGCTGATCTGCCCCTCTGATCCTCCTGCTGAATAGCTGCTGATCAGGCAGCCTAAGAGCCCGGAGCTTTCTTTCTCATATGCCAAGAAAAGGCTGCATTGCTCCCATAAACAAATCACTCGTGGTAACAATTTCCTGAGGCTGTGTCTTCAAGACATTCACTCTCAGACCTCATGTGTACTCATTTACAGTGTATCTTCTTACGACATATTTTGAGACTCAGTGGCGTGCCTTCTCTTTGCATCATCATAGTAAATGGCAAAGCAATCAGTGGCGTAATCAGGGCACTTCAATGGGAAACTCCAAGAAGAAAGATTCAGTGAAATTAAGGCTTAGATACCCATCGGCCCACATTATCTCAATCGCAGACATGTGCTGTGGTCGCACGAGATAATAGGGAGAACACATTTGTCATGAATACAGGTAAATGAGGAGGGCTAGCTGTTGCAATGTTGCAGTCTGTAAAATGCAGTGCTTTATATCTGGCTTTCTCTACATATGTTATTATGTTCATCACATATGTTGGCATAGTCACACCACTGTGCATCTGCAGGCAAACAGATCTGTGACGTCCAATCAGAATATTCCGTGCGTGCTACTGTGCTGGTACTCCGCTCCTCACCACTCGGGTATCATCATCTCAGATACCTTTTTCAAAATTCTGGTCTTCTCTGAGCAAGGGAGGTAACCAAATAGAATCATAAGCAATAAATGTATACTTCTACACAGAAAACAGCACAGCACCTTTTCAATTCAACACTGATGCATAGTGAGATGCACGAGAGTCGGTGTGACTCCACCTGCAGCATTCGAACAGCAGAGTGCAGACACATGCTGGCAGTCCAACATGAACACTGGCCTCTGGAAAGGGAAAACACCCTCTGCTGGTTGGAAGTAATAATGCACTGTGAAAGTGGCTGAGTCATTCCCTCTTATAAAATAAAGTCTAAGAAATAAATTGCAAAGCCCAAGAAGGATTGCAGCGGCATGTTAAGTGTGATGAGTGGTTGAAACTGTGCTGATAGTGAAATAATGAGAAGCGTTTAAATGTGACCAGCATCTGTGTTGTGAATGGAAATCACTGTGTTCTGGACTGAAACAGTAGCTTTGTGCTGTGAGTAGGGTGCTACTCAAGCAGCTCAAATGGCAAGAAATCAGCCGTTAAACATCAGGTGGTTAAGATGGGGCAGGTATTGCTAATTGTGAAAATGCACTCGACGTTATCTTTTAAAAGATCTGCATATAAACATTTCACCCTGATGTTTTTACTATATCCACCATTAACAACCCACAATTAAATAATACAGTATACATTTGAGTTTCCATGACCACTAAGTTCATACATTAGCAAATTCTTTTTCCTATGAGTCCACAGTTCATGTGGTGGACGTGCATAGCAATGCTAATCTGTAATTTGATGAGGGGGGTTGCTAAAATAGCAGACGAGACAGATTTCATGGCAATAACGCTGTATGTGATGCATCTGTGTACGGTGAGTCAGAATTACGTATATTTCACAGTTTCTTATAGAAGTAGCTGAACATTTACAGAAATGTGTATATGTGCTTATTCGCCTTCTTGCCAAGAGTTAGATGAGAAAGTCATGCTCATACCTGCATGGTAAATATGAAGTATGAGCCAGCAGGTGGTTAGCGTAAGTTAGCACAAAGACTGGAAACTGGTACCTACCAGTAACCCCTAAAGCTTGCTAATTAACCCGCTATATCGTCCTTGTTTAATCTGCACACAAAAAAAGAAGTGTAAAACTGACAATATGCCATTTTACAGGGGATTTTGTGCTGGACTAATTCTTGGCTGGGAAAAGTTGTTAGGAGACTCCAGGAAGTTACTGCAACCAGCCAGGGAATAATCCAGCACATAGAGGTGTGGGTAAGGCAGCTTTCCTTTGGATAGAGCAAGGCCAGCTGTTTTACTGTTTCCAGTCTTTATGCTATGCTAAGCTAACTACCTGCCTGCCTACATATTGACAATGGTATCAATCTTCTACAAGAAAGAGAATAAGTATATTTCCCAAAATGTTGAGCTATTACTTCAAATTAGAATACACAAACAGCATGGGTGAGTACACTTCCAGTAGTTTCTCTCTCTGTTCAGGAGATCTGAGAATCAACATCTACAAGGTTTTTTAGGGTGCCAGATGTCCATTTAATGCTGTAATGTGACTTGACCTGGGGTCAAGCAGGCTAAAGGGACTAGTGTCAGCACTGGAGAAACCTACGGTGAGGTCTTACTAACGAAGCAGAGCAGAGACACAAAAGAAAACTGACACAGATTCACATTTTGTAACACAACTAATGATGAGTTCTTTATAATGAACTTCACAGTGAAATGGGAAATAACCTAATGAAGAGGTTCAGGAACAGTAACAGTCAGGCAGAGTTTCCGGCCATACCTTAAAGAGGGGTGGCAGGGTGCAGAAGCAGGGCAGTGGTCCTCACACGGGTAAGCAGAAGGTACAGGAGGGGAGGCTGGAGGAGAAGGAGGAGGAGGAGGAGGAAGGAGGGGAGATGCCGGTGGAGTTGGTAGTGCTTCAGGTGTGTGCCTCTCCGGTGGTGTGGGAGGAGGAGTGGGGAACTCTGTGGTGTCGTGGAGGTGAGGAGGGAGGGCAGGCAGGAAATGGAATTTGGAGGTAGGAGGTGGGTGAGAGGCAGGGGCACGGTCACCGCTCTCTGCCTGCTCAGCGTGGGAGGGCCTGCAGGGGAGGGAACACAAAGCATCAACAGACGGACCCAAACAAGAAGGCCAAGTACAGCCAAGTACAGCGATTCAGAAAGCCCCTCTGAGGACACACTTCATTTTCGTCTATACAAAAGAACCATGACGGAAGCTTACCTCAAAGCAGAGAGCGATGGAACACTTTGCTCTGTGCCGTCACCTACACCAAGTAATGACTTACTCTGCTTTGAACGCTTTGTCATCTAAATAACATGAAACTGAAAATGCAACTCCTCTCATCAATTTTCTCACATGACAGTCCATGTTTGCCTCCGCCTGCTCTACTTGCCCTTGGCAGTGAAGCAGCCTGTCGCAGGGTGTCTGGTGGATTTGGCCCTGATCCAGCCCCGTCTTATCAGGAGTGGTAGGCTCTCTAATCTGACAAGCAATACGATGGACGCCCGTGCAGCTGTTCCCCACTTGGGGCATGCCTCCTGTTTAGCTCTAAAAATACCCCGGTAGCCTCCATCAACTAAAGCACATTTACATTACTCAAGCATCAGGTCAACTGTCTGCTGAGCTGCACTTTCCAAACGTCTCTTCCAGCTCATTTCAGACTGAAACTGAACTCTGTTATTCTCCATCCCGCTCTCCAGTAAAGTCAGAACTTAATAACATTTAATGAGGGTGTGTGCTTTTCTTAAGGGCGTAAAAAGTTACAGTTTACATCTAACGCAGGTCTGGTTCCTATCATTCCATTATAGAAGTGCAGGATTTTTCTAACTAATGCATGATGGTTGCATGAAGAAGAAACATCTTACAATTCCATATATGAATTTTTATGTGGTCCCATTGCTCTCATTACAAATCCTCGGTCAGTGGCTTACACCAGCAGGCCAAAGCTATACATATGTCAGCATCTGTGGCCAACTTGGCACATGCAGGCTGGAAATAGAAACAACCAAGTCACAACATAGTCTGAGCAAACTGACATAAGACTCAGCGCTGCGTCCAAAGAGACGCAAACAAAAAATAACTCAGGCTAAAAGGGAATTGACAACTCGCAGAAATTAGATTACCCCGGACACTAGGGAAGTGTGGAGTATTTACTGGTTTGGTGGCTTTTATGTGGAGATAATGTCAGCTGACCCACTGAGGTTAGCAGCTGGAGCGAGGGTGTGTGTGTGTGTGTGTGTGAACTAGCAGTGGCTTCGTTACCATAACAGGATGAATGCAAAAAGTTAAGAGAGAGCACATGTGCTCTTTTTCAGCAACACGTCACGTCAGTGTAGTTTGACTGTTGGCATTAACACATGGAGGCTGTCCAATACAATTTATTAGTGTTGGTAATTCAGCAGTGTGCAGGGCGTTACTCTTTCATGTGAAAGCCAATCCAGAATTTACAGGCCAGTCCAGGGATATTACATAGTAGTAATTTTCTATCACAGTCCAGACAATAAACCTGATTCTCTAACCTCCACTTTCTTGACTGAGTATTAAGTAAAGTGAGTGACTTTGTCTGTACTATATTCAAGCCATGGACACACACATTTCATGTAAACAGCTGGACGTGAAAGACAGCAAGTACAGGCAGGGTGTTTAATGATAAACAGAGGGACGTAAACAAAAACAGCTGAAGGTACTAAGAAAAGTGTTTTTTTTAATACTGTAATGATGGGAGGACCATTTCTGTCCTGCAGCCAGCAGCTAGCTCATTCTGTCTTCACACACACACACACACACACACGTACTGCACATTCAAGAACAAATTGCATGTTACAAACACATACTTCATGAATAATCCACCACTTCACTTTTGCCACTGCTGAGATTAAATGATCATTTAAAGGCAGTCTAGTGAATGCAACAAGTTTAGTTTTATAGATGATTTTGATCTTTTCTGGGGCCTCCCTGCATTCTTTAAGCGCCATGGTTTGCACCCCAACCACAGGGGCTATCAGGTGCTCGCCCACAACATAATGCAGTGTATTTCACATGACTACTTACCCCACCCAACAATGTTTATTTTATAAAACCCATAATCTTAAATAGACACTACACTGCCAGCAGAGCTAGAAAGAGGCCATACATACATTTGCCATGAAGAGGAACTCGTTATTGCTGAAAAACAGATGCAAATTAACATCTATTTAATTTAAAGGCATAAACAAACAAATCTTTTCTTCACAATCACAATCTGGACTGTCTTTTTCTTACTGAGACCTGGCTGGGCACAGATGCACCTGCCACACTGACTGAGGCCTGTCCAACCAGCTATACCTTTTCCTATTCGTTCAGAAAGGGAAAGAAGGGTGGAGGGACAGCTGCAAGCTACAGAGAGACACTGAAGGGCAGGGATGTGGACATAGGCACATTCCATGCCTTTGAATATAATGCAACTTCTTTAAACTGTCAGCCTTATGTCCTTGCAGTGACAATATATAGATCTCCTAAATTATCTGTCACCTCTTTATTAACAGAATACTCAGAGCTACTACCTGTCATTCACACGAGCTATGACGCCTGCATTTCAACATACATTTTGATTGCATCGACACACTTTTTAACTGTATTTTAGATTTAAACGCCTGGATGTCACAGAACGTTTTACAGCTCAGCCAGGATAAAACAGAAGTACTGATCACTGGTTCAAAGGCACAGAGAGAGAGACTGGATATCTAGGAGTGATTTTTGACTCAGATTTTGATTTTAATGCTCATGTGCAGAGTGTCACCAAAGCAGCCTTTTTTTCATTTGAAGAACATTTCCAAAGTGAGGCCATTTCTCTCTCTGAGCAACACAGAGTCTGATGCACACTTTTGTAACTAGCAGGTTAGACTATTGTAATGCTATCCTGCTCTGGTCCGCCGAAGAATACAATCAATCAGTTACAATTTATTTAAAACTCTGCTGCACGAGTGCTGACTAAAACCAAAAGGAGAGCACATATTACAGCCTTGCAGAGGATCTGAGAGGAGCTGAAAATATTGAGATTCTTAAAAGTAAACTAAAAGCCCATCTATTTAGTCTGACTTTTATGCAGTGTTTTAGAATTATATGGTTTTATTATTTATTATTACTTATTTCACTTATTGTCATCATTATTATTTATTTTATTGTATTTCTGTTAAAGTGTTAAAGTGAGTTAAAGTGGCTTTACAAAAGATTGATTTTTCTTAAAACTAGTTATACAACATTTCCAAAATAAATATTTTGCCACACGTCATACATCAAGTCAGTCAGTGGCCAATTTTGGACATTTTAAAAGTGAACCATGTCCAGGAGATTCCAGGAAAACTCACAGTTAGTTTGTAGTAGTAGAGATTTCTTGCAAACCATCAATGAGGCAGCCTCCACATCAGGTAGGGGAGGGAGGGTAGCACAACATGCTCTAACCCGTAACATTTTTTGAAGTACAACATTAATTTGGCAACTTTGTTCCTTCCTTCTCTGGCGTCGTCTTTCTATCTGTCCCTCCCCTCCGCCCTTCTGGTGAGGTCAGCAGAGGCAGAGCGTAATAAGCACTAGTTACCTACTGACCATCTGCTGCATCCACCTGGAGGGACTAAAGCACAAACACCTACCGTAGACACAGAGAAAAAAATAGGGCACCTACTTCTTGACAACTCACCCAGATTTCAGCCATGGAGGAATCCATCCCACAACCTCAGAGCTAATTACAGTAAGTGATGGACGTGACTTCTGCTGAGCGTATGCTGCACTCCAAAAACACCAGAGAAAATAGCTGTTCTTCCCAGTCCTTCTCTGCCCTGTCTGCGACTCTGACCGACTCTATCATACACAGTCACGTCGAAGCACATGCTCAAGTGTTTCTCTGAACTCTGGCTTTTGTTCCACTCTGTCTGGTCTGTGCAAATGACTTCAGTGGAGCTGAGTGCCTGCCCAAATTCCTCCCACTACAGGCTTCAGCTCACAAAGCCACACAGACTGAGCAGGACTGACAGCTAGGACAGCCTCTGGGGGCGGGGAAACAACCATGGACACACACACACACACACACACACATGCAGCCACATTTATGTCTCTGGCACACGTATGCAAGTGTAACTTTATCTTTTTATGAAACCTATAGTGGAAATAGCAGTATAGCCACTCCTCTCTCCTACTCTGAACAAACCTTTATGTCTCCAACAGCAGTGATAGGACAAGTGTTGTGAGTGTCAGGCAGCAAGTGCTACTCTGGCATGTGGTCTGGCTCCTGGGCATGCAGCAAACGGCAGGAGTCAGAGGAGAGTGACAAATAAGAGAGATAACTGGGGGAATCTGAGAAAAGCCGCGGAAAGTGAAAAGAAACCAGCAGCAATGACTTCAGATAAACTGGAAAAACACTGTACTTTCACAACATGTCCTTAGATGCATAATGAGCACTCTGGTGACATATGAAGTTTTTCAGTAAAAGAATGGCATACATGGAAAGTTAGTCTAGCTAGAGCTGTTAAAATGCTTAAATAAATACTGACTGCATGGAGGTCGGACTGAACGACACACTGGTTTACTACGTGTATTTAACTTAGTCAGGGGTTTTAACAACATAAAGGGTTCAATGCCATCAACCAGCACACATCTGTGAGGCTCACTCTCATTCATCCAGTCAGACACATTTAAACCTCTGCAGACAGGAAACACCCTCGAGGTGTCTGAAGTCCAAACAAAGCCACCAAGGGGACTGTCAAAGCCCATGGAAATCCATTTTAAATGCGTGATGGCCAGCGCTGCTGAGCTGTAAAGCACATGGACCCTGAGATACCCCCTTTTACGAATAAGTTAGCTGCAATAAGATGTCTCTGATAATCGCTGTAATGGAAATATTATGACAGGTTTTAGGAAAACTATCAGGTCTAAAAGGTCATATACAAATCATTCTGATGTCTGGTTTCCTGTTGGAAAAGCAGTCAACCACAAAATCACCAGTCTCCCCGTAAATCTGTTGATCTTAATGGTAAAAGGCTATAATCCTTAGATTTTAGTCAATTGAGGGTTACAAGGACATGTTTTTTGTAAATATAGATTCTGACAGTCAAACTGGTAAAGTAGGCTTTCACTGGAAAGGGTATCCATTAATTCATAACCTTTGCTATATGACTGAGACAATAACAAATGATCTGTCATGTACATCAGATTGCAAAAGTAGTGGGATAATTAGGGGAAATTGAGCTTGTTTGCTGCTGTCAACACAGATTAAAAAAACAACGTATTTTTAGACATAAAGATTAACTAATCTCACTGTCAAAACACTTTACGAAGACAATCACCTGCTGTCCTGTAGCTCCTCAGCAGGATCCTGGACTGTTTCTGTCACTGGAAGCTCCTCAGCTGGCACTCTAAATGGCTCCTCAGGTGGGATCTCTATGGGTTTCTCCACTTCCTCCTCTGGCAGTTCACTGATCAACGTCTTTTCTGTTTCTAGGGGTTCTGTTGTCACCTCTTTTGGTTCTGGTTCTTCTTTCTTTGTTGGCTTTAGGAAGTCAATTTCATTTTTCGTTGGATCTGGGAACTCTACTATACTTTTTGCTGGTTCGAGGAGCTCTGTTGGCTCATATAGTAATCCTGAAGAAGTTGCTGGCTCCCTTTTTGATTCTGGAGGCTCTTGTGGAGGCTCTTCTTCTTTTCGTGTTGGTTCTGGGAACTCTACTTCATTTTCTGTTGGATCTGGGAATTTTACTGTACTTTTTGTTGGTTCTAGGAGCTCTGTTGTCTCATCTAGTATTCCTGAAGAAGCAGCTGGCTCCCTTTTTGGTTCTGGAGGCTTTTCTTCTTTCCTTATTGGTTCTGGGAATGCTACTTCATTTTCCGTTGGATCTGGGAACTCTACTGTACTTCGTGTTGGTTCTAGGAAGTCAGCTGGCTCCTCTAGTATTCCTGAAGAGGTTACTGACTCTCTTTTTGGTTCTGGAGGCTCCTCTTCTTTCTTGGTTGGTTCTGAGACCTCTACTTTCTTTGTTTCTTCTGGGAGCTCTACTTTTGTGCTCTGTGTTGGTTCTGGGAGCTCTGCTGTCTTCTTTAAAGGTTTCGGAAGATCCACTGGCTTTTTCACAAGATTTAAAGGTGGAATCTTTGTTGTCTGCTCTGCTGCTTGCTCCGGTGGTGGGATGTCCTCCTGCGTCAGAAGAGCAGTTATCTCCTCAGTCGGAGTAAGAAACTCTAGTTGAGGAGACTCCAGAGATGGGAAGGGTCTGGAAAAACAAGGCAAGAGAAGAGGGGGTTGGGGGATTTGTTGTTTAGTTTACAGCACAGTGAGTGACAAATGACAAATGTATGTCTTTGTGTGGGAACGGGGGCTTGTGTCCCTAAAAGAGTGTGTGTGTGTGTGTGTGTGTGTGTGTATGTGTGTGAGTGCATCCAGAAGTACTGTAGGTGCATGTGTGTGTTTGTGTTGTTGTTGCATTGTGTTGAGCAGTGTGTTTTGTGTGAGAAAAGGCCCATTCTTGCCCTGGAGAGCAGGGACGATGTCACAGCTGATGTCATCCTTTGAATATAAAGGGCTGCATTACTTCCATTAGACTTCAACGGGCCCAGTCATCTGACCCGAGCCCGAGTCAATACAAAGTGCAGCTCTGTGCTTACCTCCTCATTCATATTCATTGTCACACTGATCTCCGTAATATCACTCCAAAACAGTCCTGAACATGGTGTTACTGGAATGCTAAGTTTAAAAAAAATAACTACAGAAATCTATGAATACTAAACAACTGGTAAATAGGCTGAACATCACAGATTTATAACCCAGGGAAATATTCATATAAATTAAGATATTCATCTATCCAATTCATAATTCTTTAGTCGTGGTTGTGGTTGTTGTGGCTGGTGACACGAAGCCAAAGCAGACTACACATGTGCCTTTCTCTCTGAGTCTCTGTGATGTAGAACAGATGACATGTGACAGCATGCTAACGTGCTACTTTGCGTAACACATTAAGGGGGAGCCTCCACTGACCTTTCAGATGCCATTTATTTTCCATTAACATAGTGTCAACATCCATTAACATGCTCCTCTAATCAATGTTCAGTTCAATTGAATAATCTTTAACTCCTATAGTATTTTTGTCATATAATAATTACCTTGAGGTCTCCACTGTGTTACTCAGAGAATGGGATGCAGCTCCTTTTAGAGCTTGTATCCAGTTTGTATCTGGTTTTCGGGCTGTTAGTCCAGGAGTAGGAACCCCTGACACATCTGTGGCCTCTGTATTCACAGACAGTTGTTCAACAGGAGAGATGCAGGCGGGGGCTTTTTCATGTGATCTTCCTTCACACTGGGAAGCAGCAACAATGGGGTTTACCACAACATCATCTTGGGGCTTTGACTCATCGCCTGGCTTCTCTGACTGGAAGGGGGCTACAAGAGGGGTCGATGCAAAAACCTCCGGGCACTTTGATGAAACAACAGATGGGACTGTGATAACATCAGGAGTTGTTTTATCTGTTTTAGAATTTTCTGTTGCCTTAGAAAGACCAATGCTCCACTCAGCGTGACGGAGAGTGGTCTCAGATCTGCTGGGTGACACCTCACTTTCACAGAGGTCTGAAACCTTAATAGATCCCGAGCCACTGTCTTTAGCACTACCAGTTAAATATAAGACCCCTTGCTTTTCCGTTGCTTCACCGTTTATCATTTTTATCTCACTTTGTCCCTTTCCCTGGCTGCTTGCTTTCTCGGCATCCAAAGCTGCTCTATCTTCCTTTGTGATCTCCTCTACATCACTGCCTTTTATGGGTGTTTGTGCTACTGGGCTGCTTTGTGTGACTGAGGTTATATCGGAGCTTTGTAGCTCAAGAGGCTCGCTCGCTGTATCCCGACTTTCACACTCCTCAGTTTCACTACTGTTGCTTTTCACAGTCATGGCAGCACTGAAACCCTTTCCCAGAGTTTCTGGTTGCCCAACAGGATCTGGCAGAGAGCTGAATATTTCTGTACAGAATACTTCAGCCTGGTTTGCACTTGGAATAACGTCTGCATGAATGACATGACTATCTGTGCTGACCTTTGATGAAACAGAGATTTGGAAAGGTGAAGTCTCATGTTCCTGTGAGGCAGACTCAACACACACAGCAGTGTTCTTTGAGGTCTCATGTTTTCCATGTTGCTCCTGACAGTGAGCTGATAGATTGCTTCTTTGCTGACCTTTACCACCAAGATTACTCATGAACTCAGTGTTTGGCATTAAATCTGTATCTGACCCAACTACCCCTAACCTGGGACTTTTATTCTCATCCACCCCCTGTCCTGTCTCACCTACATGAGCTCTTCTACTCTCATTTAACTCATTGGCAAGGTGAGACGGCACATAAAACCTGTCAGCCCCTGGTGCAGCTTGTGCTCCCTCTCCCTTGCCTATCTCTAGTCCTATCACTCGCTCATTGCCACTGCTGTCATCACCTGTCAACTCATCCCTGCTTCCTGACTGACACGAACTCCCAACACTGTCGTCTCTTTCCTTTGCTACCCTTTTCACCCCTGGAACCAGTGCTTGGGTCTGCCTGACCTGACTGTTACTCTGTTCTCCCCCCTCTCCCACTGACAATTCCTCTGTGGGATGTCTGGATCCCAGATGCTGCTGCTGCTGTTGCTGAGCAAAACATTTTGGATCTGGTGTGGACTGTGATTGGCCAGGACTGACACTCAAATGTAGTGCTGTGCCCTTGTCACAGTTGCGTTCCGGTGCTACTGTCGGAGTTTGGTGCAAACTCTGTTCATAAACAGTCTGAGGTTCACTACCAGACTCTGCCTCAGCACTTAATATGTCCTCACACGACCCTGCAGGTTTGTCGGGAGATAAGGAAGAAGAGTCTGTCTGGCTTATAGATGCAATGTCACTCTTCCTTTTTCCTTCCTCCTGTATATTCCTTATTGGTGATTCAGTCTTTTGTACTTTATGTTTATGTGGCGGTTGCAGGTCTCCAATATCCTCTACATCCTCTTTATCTGGTTGTGTTGTTGTGCCTGTCTTTCTTGTCTGTAGCTTCCTGCTGTCTGCTGTTTCCTTTTGATTATCCATTGCTGCCTCTTCAACTTGTTTCTTTTCCTCTTCAAACAGCATGGAGGTCTGTTCTCCCATTTTGTGTTCCTCTTTTATATTGTCTTGTTTAATTTCATCATAAGCCTCCTTGGTAGGCAGGACAGAGCTGAGTGGGCAGCTGACATTAATGAGGCCATCCTTAATGGATGCTTCCCAAATAACAGGTTTAATGACAATAGAGTCTGGCTGAGTGTGAGATAGAGAAACATGATCAGATCCACCCTTTGCCAGTACACCCACTGCAGCAGAAGACTGAGTTGGAGGAGACAGATTTTGCTCTCGTAAAAATGGAATATTTACATTAGTAATTGCTGATTTCCCAAGTTCATCGACAGACTCATATCCATCCTCCAGTTTCAGACATGTCTCATCTGCTTTAACACTGACACCACTGTGCTCCAGATCTGGTGCTAAAGAGATTTGTGTCATTTCTCTGTTGCCATCCACCACTCCAGAGACTTTGGTGCTGTCACTGTCAGCACCACAGTTATCTGTCTGCTCAGGAACAGAGATATCACAGTCAGTAATGAACTCCAAGTGACTCATCATTGGGCCAGGAGGCCGCAGCACAAAAGGATTACTGGCACATTGCTCGATAAAAGGAATTGACTGGTCAAAGACGGTCACTCCTGAAGTAGCTGATTCTTCCTTTATGGGATCAGCAAAGTGAAGTGTGGGCTCATTAACTTTCATGGGATCTGTGGTAACTAGTCCATGAGGGGGTGTTGGATCTAACTGGATAGGAGGCTGATAGCTGGGGTCACTAGGCTTTGTCTGAAGAGAGGGTCTGCAGGTCAAGGTTACAGTTTCTAGGTTTGAATTAGGGTCAAAGTCAGTAGAGAGCTGCCCAACAGGTAACTCAGTGGAGACATCACTTAAAAGCTTGCAGGCGATATCATCAGCTGGGAGCACAGAAAATGAGGAGGGAGGATGTTGGTTACCTTCTTTTTCTTCAAGAATGACAGTAGCATCACTTATTAAAGGTGACTTCTGAGGCTGGTCAGTCTTGACTGAGCCTTGAGACTCAGCATGCAACGTACCTATCTCTTTCTCCTTTGGGAAACACAGATTTGCAGCACCCTTCTCTGTTTCCACCTCTACTTGTTTTGTTGCCCTTGCTGACATCTTTTCAGCTGTTGGATGATCAGTCTCAGGGATTGCACTCCCTGCTGTTTGTGAAAGGTTAAAACATTCTTCATTACCAGTCTCATTCTTCTCCGTCGGACATGGAAGCTGTTTTGAGCAGGCCTCGGTTACCGACTGTAAACCCACAGTGTTTGTCTCCGAGTTGTGACCTGAATGATCTATGTTAATGTTCTCCTTGGTACCTTTACCTTTAGCCCCCATATCTCCTTTATCCAGCTGGACATCTTTCGGTGGCTTTGTTAAGCCAGCTGAGCTCCGTATTGCTGATTCATCCTTGGTAGGAGCTGCAATTTTGGGCATGTCCGGCTTCTTCAAGCTGAGGAATACTGGGAAGGTGTAGCTGGCCTCAACGACAGGATGGCGCAAACTCTCATGTACAGTCAGCGGAGGCAAAGAGGCGCAGCCCATAGCCGACGCCGACATGTCCCTGAGATCCACAGAGGAGCTGCCCTCTTGTTTCACAGTGTCCGCAAAGTGAACTCTGTTGTTGCGTCCACTGCTGTTACATACGTACACACCCACTCCAGACATAGCGTGGCTGCCACTATTGTTCTGGGTCTGGGCTTGGACTTGGGACTCAGTCACACTTTTGGCTGCTCTGGCTTCTGTTGTGCTACTTTCAGCTTGGACCTGTTGATTGTTGCTCTCTTGCCTCTCGACCAGGCTTTGCTGAGAAGTCGTCAAAGGCTGAGGTGAGATTAAAGAGAGGAAGACTTGCCTATAGTTTCTCTCTGTTTCTGTGATGGATGACTCCTCGCGAGTGTGTCCGAAAGACAGTGCTTCCTCTGAAATCAAATTCTGTGTGAGATCAGCCCTTACCCCTCCGTTTCCAATGCTGGAGCTCTGCTCACGGTGAGTGGGGAGAGGTGAAATTGTTGCACCATGCTCCTCCTGACAGGGGTGAGACAGACGGTCCTTTTCAGTGCAGATGGTCTCAGTGATGGCAGCAATCGGCTCACTCCAGCTCTGTGGCTTCAGCTGTGACTCGGCAACATCGGTGGGCGGACACGTCTCAGTCTCGGCTGATGACACCCCACTAACAGAGCCTTCTGGCTGGCTGAATGAACTGTGCTCTCTAGCCAGCCCTCCTTTCTCTCCCATCTCCTCTCTTCCTCCTCCTCCCTCTCTTGCTCCCTCCAATCCTGCAGCACTGTGATCCTGACAATCAGGACCAGTTAGTATCCCAAGGGGAGAAGTATTGATATAGGCTTCTAACCGGAGTGGCTCTTTTTCTCGGTCTCCCTCTTCAGTTGGTGAGATCTCCGTATCTGCACCAGGAATGGTTGTCTCTCTCGGTCCCTTCATTCCCGTCTCAGTCGAGTTGTGTGGCATTTTGCTGCTGCAGCTTTCCTCAGATGCAGTCTGTCCCTCTTTGGCTGAGAATGCAAGTGAGCATTTTCCCTGTGAACAGATTAATGCGAGCTGAGGAAGGCTGTCCAGGAGTCCTCCTTTCTCTCCGTCCGCAGAGCTGTGGCACTTTACTATTCTTCCCAGATCTTTCTCTCCTGCTGCTTTTTCACTCTCTGCGATTGCTACAGTAGCTACTCTCCCCAATGAATCACGCCTCACGCTTTCTCCCTCGCCCTTGCTTTCTATCACTTCTGGCATCGTGGGTGTTGTCAGTGGCAACGCACCAACCACCACTAAAGCCTGTTCAAGGGCACTCTCCACGCCTCTCTCTCCCACACAAGTTCGGCTATTGGAGAGTGGGCTCCGTTCCTTCAGTGTGAGTATCACTGCTTCTGTGGTAACTATAGCCTCCTGCGTTTGTGCATCCCATCTCTTATGAGAAGCAACGGGATTGATAATTGTATTTTGGATACATGTCATGGGTGTATTTTGGTTGCCGATGACACCTCCGGTTGCATGTTGCTCCCACTGTAGGCTTTCATCTGAGCTGTGACTCATCCCACATAGAGCATCTGTAGAGTTGTGGTTATCTGACTGATGAGGCCTCTGTGAAAGAGCGTGGTTTGATGCAGGTGAAGAGGCCAAGTCAGTAAGATGATCCTGCCTGCTATGAGAGGATGTTAGTGGTATAGTGGGGCTGGGCCTTCCCCCGGGACTCAGCTGTTGCTTGTAGCCAAACCCATTATCAGGCTGTTGCCCACAAATCACAGTCTGAGAGTCTGATTCTACACCTGCTGTTGAATCTGTGTGACGTCCTGCATTTGCCAGTGACAATTTGTCAGGCTGTGCTACTGTCTTTGCTTTCTGCTCAGTCTCTGCATTCTTCTCCATCTTATTCTTTTTCCTTTGTTTCTTCTTATCCTTCTTCTTCGCCTTTTTCTCCTGCTCCGCCTGTTTGTCAGTGGGTGGATTCATCCATGTGCCTGTTTTTGTCGCCTGGTCCTCCTCAGTGTGATTTTTTGCACCTGTGTGTGTCTCTGACTGCATCTCTGATAATGTGTCTTCGTCCTTTAAATGAAGATTACTGCACTCAGATGTTTCATTAACCGAATCCTCTTTCTTCCCAGTTTCAGCTATGCAAACATTAATACTGGACTCAACACTGCAATTTTCATCCTTTATGTGTCCAATCTCTGTTATTGCCTCCGTGCCTTCCTCCCTAATCACTGTATTACAATCTAAAGTGCGATTTTCCTCAGTGGCTGCATTAGAATCAGCATCTTCCTCTCTTAGATTGTCTCTCTGCTCAGTGAACACAACATCATTTGGCGTTTCTTTAAATGAATCTGTTGCTGTTTCTAATTGTGTATGTGGGGGTGTTTCCTTCTGCTCATCTATCGCTGTTTCTTTTTCTGGCTTTGGACATTTATCCAGGCCCTGTGTTGCTTCACTCTCCGTCTCTGCTGCCCCAGAACAATTCTCCGTGCCCAGTATGTAATTCCTGAAACTAAACACAACTGTATGCTTCTGACTGTTTTCTGCCTCACTGTTTCCGTGTGTACTAGTGTTTCCATGGCCCCGGTTGCTATGTCTTGGCTGGACTACGACTGGAGGCAGTGACGATGACTCACTGGACTTATTAAACATCACTTCTCCAATCTCAGGCGTGGTGCTGGGGGACTCTGTTGAATTCATTATGCCCAGTGAGGCCATTTGCTCTTCACATTCCTGGAAAGCCTCTTGGAGTTCCCGGTCGAGGAGCAAGGATGGGGGAGGGGTCAGGGGTCGGACATCCGAGGAAGGTGTGGCAGAGGGCCGAGGTGAAGGCTGGGCATCTGTGAGAACTGGGTCGCTTTCATGAGGCCTGAGGCGAGGGTAGGGTGACAGAGTTAAGAGTTTGGCAGGCAGACAGCTGGTCATTCCACGATGCCACAGAGAGCTGCTATTGGCTGAGCAGAAGCCCATGATCAGACACTGCACTCTGCGATATGCACACACCACACACAACTGCACTCAGGATGCCTATTCTGCAATGTGCATTCCCCTACAACAAATAAGGCCAGCTGTTTATAATTACATGCTTGTTAAAGAACATGCCGGTCTGTTCATACACACCACCACGTATTCAGGTGTTGCATTTAGTAGCACCTTTGCAGTTTTCCTGTGCGGTGGAAAACTGCAAACCTATCAAAAAAGTGCAGGTATTAAATAATGTCACAAGATAACCAACCTTAAACATGGTCCTGCTTGTGCACCAAAACAAATACTGCCTGTAACATATATTAAAAGAAATCAAAGAAGTGACATTGCCCTGCAAAACACTCCCTAAAGTACACAGCTAGCAGCCTAATGTTGGTGCTTATAAATGTCTTTAACATTTAGGTTACCTTGGTGCTCGTTCAGTTGTAATTGCTGAGTCACTGCTAAGCCATTAGCCTGAACAGGAAAATGCTGTGAGACCTTCTTAAATTTTAAAATGACTATAGATCCACCATCATTATTTAGTTACAAGATAATCTGCACTCGACCACTGTCATTAACTGGTATCATGAAATCTGTCCCACACTGGACCCAGTCCTTATCTATTTTTCTAAAACATGCTGCAAACATGCATCCATGAGAGTCGTCACTGCATGTGTTTGGTTTCTATAGTCTAACATGACTGCTCCACAAAGGCTCTGCCATTTCCTTCTGAACGCAACCTCTGCCCTGACACCATGTTACTCACTCACCTCACCGATCTGCCACTCAAGCCTGCTATCTAATTCACTTGGCACTCACTACTAAAGGGCGGAGCAGCAAAAACAGACTAAACTGTTTGCAGCTGGCATGTTTTGCTATGCAACAAGCTGCGACCTGTCATATAAATCTGGAACAGACCAGGTGCTTTCTGAGTTGTTACTGATTAACTCTGTACCAGCTGCTGAGTGGCAAAAACTAGTAACCACGCATTCATTACTCATTACTTAATCACTACTTACTCTTTTTGTGGCCCCCAAAGTAAAGTACATCACAATACAAAACCAACAAGGAGATCCGGAGTTTTTACTAAGGACTTCAGAATTAGTTCCTGTGTTAATTTTAAATTCATAGTTTAGCACATATCATATCACGTATTTAGACAAAAGCAGAATGCCAGGCAACACCGGAGACAGGGTAATTCACCCAAGCATGAAAAAAACAAACAACCACACCGCAAGCCATGTCTGCTTACACAGACAACACCAAAACAGCAATCTCCATCACACTCCAGTATAAATTAGAAACAATCGATCATCCTGTCATCTATTTGTTCCACTCCATGCTCCCTGCTTTTCACTCTTCATCATCCCGCCTACCACTGTTGACCACACTTCCACAGCAGACGCCCCGCTGTCCCCCATCATGCTGAGTCTCTGCGGTACCTTGTATCTAGAACCACCAGTGGCTGGCTGACTTCCATGTGGCGCCGCGGGCCCGCCTGCAGGGGGTTCACCTGCTCACATTTCCCATCACCTGAGCTATTCTGAGTTCTGCTAACAAAACCCAAACCACACACATTCACAGACACGTACACAGACATTCACACATGCAACAAATCAATATCAGATTAACTTTCACCTTGACTGAACAACTGGTACAAATCTGTTCCCTTATAGTCAGAAATTAAGCAAAATGAATATCAAATACATTCATACAGTAATGTAATAATAATATGATACTTTATTGCACCTCCCACTAAAGGCCGATAATAATAATAATCTTAGTAATATAAACATTAAATTTGATAGACTGATTATTGTAAAAACAACAACACTACAGTGTGTGTGTGTGTGTGCGCGTGTGTGTGTTTGATGAAAGTAAAGTTACAACTTTTGAATGCTTGTAAAATCTAAAGATACTAACAATAGCTAAAGCTAATCACATTGTTACTGTCTGGAGATGTGTTAATTTATTGGTGACCTGTTCCACCTTAGAAACACTTTACAAGGAAGCCTGACAATGTGCCTAGTGAGTAAGAATAATCATTAAAGACAAACCAGTCCTGCTGGACTGTTACAAGCATAATCAGACATGTGGTTTAATCATTGACAAGAATATTATTTAGATGATATTTTTTTAGTCTTTAGTTCTTTCCTTTATCTTGAGTAAATAATTAAAGGGCCTCTCTTTTGTGGGGCCCAGTTATTGCATGTAGAGAGTCCCACTACTTTTACTCTCCCCGCTGTATGTTTTCAGGAAGTGAACAAGTAATGCAAACTGTAGTTATTAACATGTCTGACATTTCCTCAGAACTGTGGCAGCCACTACAAGCCAAGCAAGAACTTGCCTTTCTTCTTTCTGTGATATCAAGTTACGGTTTATTCTTGACATTCAGAGAGAAACCGTGATAATTATTGCCTGCATAATAGTGCATGTTTGCGTGTGTGTGTGCGTGACCTGTGAACTTACCCCAGCGAAGACTCCCAGATGTTGAGCTCACTGCTGAAGTCT
Organism: Gadopsis marmoratus; assembly: GCA_036023855.1. Lineage (NCBI taxonomy): Eukaryota > Metazoa > Chordata > Actinopteri > Centrarchiformes > Percichthyidae > Gadopsis > Gadopsis marmoratus. The sequence goes on along the minus strand of JAVQJF010028163.1, from coordinate 13,790 downwards.
AGACTGGGCAGCAGGTCATGAGGAAACTCAAGCTCCTCCTTGTCCTCCTGGTCTCCAGCTGCACCTCCACTCTTCTCCACCTCAGTGATGACTGGGACTTCTGGGAGCACTGGTTGAGACAGTAGACTGTGTTGGCTGGTTAACGCTTCGGTCAGCAGCACTCTGTCATCCCTCTGGATCAAGCTCTCAGTCTGAGCTTCAGCCTGTGGAACAGCAAAGCATAATTGTAGTGAGCTACATGCTGGAGCCTCTGCTGCACTATACATGAGAGAGTGTGTACTTATTAGACAAGTGTGAGCATGAGGCAGGCAAACGTAGGAACACCCACAGACTTAATGCTCAATCACAAACAAATAACTCCACCCATGTGTGATGTTTATTGGTCATATCGACTGGAGTATTGTCTTCCTCTCAAACACAAATCTTTATTTCTCCACTTGCTATTCTTATGCTATTACTAGGATTAAAGGATTATTTCCAGCATTATAGCCTAGAAGTTATGCCAGGCTCAGTGCACAGGGCTAGTCTGTGCAGCTTTGTTTGCACTGTGCTCTTGAGCATCACAGAACTACTATTCTGAAAGAAAAACGTTTTACACCTTAGAAACACTTCACAAGGAAGCCTTACATAATTACCTAGTGAGCGAGAATAATCATTAACCACAAACCAGTCCTGCTGCACTGTGACAAGCATAATCAGACGTGTGGTTTAATCATTGACTAGAACAGAAATTATTTAGATGACATGCACCACAGCCATACACCACAACACCTGCATGTGGCATCATGTTGCAGCAACATTGCCATCAAAACACTCAACTGTGGACCCCTATGTGATGGATTTTGTCCTGCATAGGCTGCCTCAGATATAAACTGATGTGTGCAGGTGCAGGCAAACAAACGTGCACTTGCGCAGACACACATACAGTATAAACATGTGCAGATATAACGCAGCCCATTAATATTCAGTGTGGACCATGTGTGCATGAGAGGGAGGGAGAGAGAGAGATAGAGAGACATCCTGATTTCAGGCGAATTAGGATGTGAGTTGATTTAACTGTGTGAGCACAGAAGGTTTCAGTGTGGCTGTGGTAATGCTGTCAGTGCTGAGATTCAGAATTTAATCTCTTCATTCGTTATTTATGAAGCAGTAGTAGAGAGCATGGCTGCACGCAAGCAGAGGTGACTATAGTCACAAGTGGACATGATGAGTCTTTAAAACATTTTGGAGACAAGTAAAAGTAAATTTAGTTTTCACCTGATATACTCTGTTGTACACCATTTCCATGACAGTGATTGACTAAAAAAACAATCAAATGTCCTCCTTCAAGATGGACTACAAAATGCCACGTCTTGCTCTAGTTTCGCCTCAGTGGTGCCCTTACTGGATGTGGATACTGGAAACAGATGAACAAGAAAAGCTGTGTGTAGTGGGGAGGCTGTGAGTCACTCTCTCACCTGTGTCACCAGTGCAAAGAGCGTCCTTTGTGTGACACGTTCAGCACAGAGGGAGGACCTCACTGCTTTGCTGCTCAGGCGATCGCAAGGATAAAAACAGGTCATGTACATATTGTGAGTGTTTAAAACTGTCGAGAATGTTGGCCAATTACGAAGCATCTCTCTTCTCATCTGTGTATGTAAAGATCAAGCTATATTAAGTTATTTTTAAATGTACCAATTTAGACTAGCCCCACAGAACTTAAAACATTCAAGAAGAACAGAGTGAAAGAATCCCAAAAAAAAAGCTCTGCTGCGAATGCCTGTGATCTCCCTGCTGCTGATATTCTCTGTAATAATGTTGCATTAAAAGACAAAAATACTTAACAGCAACATGAACGCAGACATGAACTGTTTTATCACGAGAGATGACTGTATGTGGATGTGCCTCGGGGTTTCCTGTTTCCTGCCAGAACTCTCTCACCTTGTCATCAAGACGAGCTAATGTCACACAAGGGGAAACACACTAACCCCTCCGCTAAAACAGAATAACAAGGAGCAGCGCCCGGTGGCACAGCATGTCCAGGTTTACAGCCAACACTCAATCACCATATTATTGGCCGTGAAGATGTGGAAGCTCTGTGAGGTGGAGAAAGCACATCCCATGCTTCAGCCAGTTTGAGTCCCACACTGAAAGAACTGTCTGTTATTAATTAACCCACAAGAACCAAACAGAAAACAAGCAGCGGGTTGCCTGGAAACTCTACTTGTCCAACTGTCCATAAGTAATACTTTCTGTTAATTCAATGTGACAGTGTTCATGTGCTAACACACCTTTTAATGCTTTACACATGACTGAAGTACACAGGGAGAAAGCATGTGCTTAAGCAGGACCAGGCCCTCACTTACACACAAACAGAAGCATTAAGCCAATTCAACACATCCTTTCCTCTTTCTATCCTGCCCACTGTCCTGTGTAACATAGTACACCTCTCTCCTTTCATCTCAGACCCTACAAGTTTCAGCCCACCCTCTCTGTGCTGCACTTACCTTGTGTGTGCTCCACTGTGCTGAAGGTGACTCTACAGTGCAGCGAGGCTCCTCTGCTACCCCTCTACCTTGCTCACAGCACAGGCAGCCTCTGCAGGGCTCTGTGTTTGGAAGGGGCCAGAGGACGACACAAACATGCTGCAACACATGCTGCTGACGCTCCCTCTCCTCTCTTGCACCGACTCAGCTAACTTCCTCCTCCTCCTCTCCACAGTCCTGTCCTGTCTTCTGCTGCTGCCACTCCTCTGTTAAATTTCCATGAGCCTCCTCAGGCTCTTGCAGTGTGTGTGTAGTCTAGAAACACTACACAACCACGCACTGACAAGCACAGTACTTGCTACTCAGACAGACTGACTTGACAGGGCTGGCTGGCCACAGGGAAGTGCTGAGAATTCTCCTCCCCCTCTACTGTAAACTCTTTCTCTTCCCTCCTCCTCCTCTGTCTCCCTCCCCTGTTTTCTTACTTCCGTCCTTTCCTATCCACCTCTATCCCCCCCGTCCTTCTCTTGCTGCTGTGTGTTCTGGCTAGCTGCACTGACTGACTGACAGTGCCTCTGCAGGTGAATTCTGGGAATTAGGCCAAGGGTCGTGCCTGCAGTGATCCCCTGAGAGAGGATCAGGTTACACGCCAACAAGCTTTGGTTACATATACACAGCATCCTCCTGCATAATAAAAGCTCCCGCTTCATCCAACTTTGACCTCTGAGTGTTGCTGAGGTGTGACATCATCACAGTCTTCATCAGTGCATGACGGCACCTTTTCCTTGACAGTTAAGTAACACACACACACACACACACACACACATCCCCCTGGCTATTTAAACACCGTAAGATACACAAAAACACAACATCTGTCAGTACACTGTTTCAGCTGGTTAGTCAGCATCTCCTGTGGCTGATTTTCACTGGATATTAAGCCAACCACAGTACAAGTGTTACCTTCTGAGGGTTCTTTTGGGTCCTTTCTTATTTTTACAGATGTAGACAGAAATATACAAAATGCACAACCAGGTTACAAAACCAGACTAGGGTGGTAAAAAGGATTACAGTCACAAGGAATAACAAGGAAGCATTTTCACTGTCATGCACATTTGACTACATGATCACTGGCTCATTGCAGCACACCTGTATGGCCAAAGAAATGTGTTGCCTGAAGTGACATTGACATAAATGTGGATGGTACAAGAGGTTTGACATATGTTCATTTTCACCATGTGCCACTTCGAAAGTAAGAAAAGGTTGATTGCTTTGCTTTTCACGATGAAAGTGGTAACAATCAACGGGCACAGTTGATTACTTGTGTTGTAATAAAAAAATTAAAATGTCACCCAGTTGCACTACTGTATGTCTGTGGCCCTTTTTAAGGTACGTTTAAAGATACAATTTCTGATTTTGAGCTTCAAAATGTCAACTGCAAGCAAGGTGGATTTTTTTGTATTTTAGGGGCACTATTGAGTACCATAACAAAATCAGTTTTTAAAGTTTCATGTGAAAAGACACATGAAATATCTCACCCACCAGTTAATATTCTCTCTCAGGCTTTCACACACACACACACACACACACACACACACACACACACTCACAAATATTGTACCTGTGAGGAGTCATTTTGATTTTCCTGAGGCGGAAGCAGAACATTTTCTGCAGCGCCCTCTTCTGGCTGTAATGGGGAATGAAGGGGTTCAACAAGACATCTTTAAATCTGGAAACGTACAGCAGTAGTGGTATGCACTAACGCACTGAAAACAAAACACCCTTGTTTTTTGAGGCAAAAGTGACCATGTAAAATGCCACAATGCAATTACATCCAGCGAGGCCCAGTGTACATGGTTTTTAGAGTCTATACCTCATGAGACTAATGTTTACGTTAATCCTATTAGGATAATCCTGAATTCCGCAGTCACGTGTGGAAATGACTGGTTTTCTATACACTGTCTTTTTGTAATTGCTGTTGCAAAGTACACAATTAAAGCAAAAAGTGATTCTTAGAACAAGTTAATTGCAACAATAACTCTACATGCATACGCACAGTAATGGCCTTCCAACCATCAAAGCAATAATGGATTTTAGAAGATGCAGGAACACTAGCTGGGTGTGTAGCAGTAAACATAGATCGCGGCACATTTGGCACACGAGAGCCATGGCATCTAATATTTATCTTTATCTCTGCTTTACACCTGTTAATCGCAAAGTAGAACAAGGTTATCGAAATGCTTATTAGTGGAGCCTCAATTAAGCATGGGGATGTGCACCAAGTCCACAGCTCCATGCTCATTCCATGTGTTATGCTGAAGCCATCAGTAAGTAATCATGCAAGTGTTAGTTTTGTTTGTTTTCCGTGCACAAAAGAGGTCAGGGTATGTGTAGCAGCGTGGGGGCAGCAAGTAACAATCCCAGCCATCCAATGCCAGTGAGCTTGCCCTTACCAACGCCTCAGTGGTGCTGCTCTCGTTCCCCATGGCTCAGCCAGCTGTGGAGCCACCACTGGCCAAACCAAAAGCCTCTTGCGTCAGCTGGCTGAAAGATACCGGCACAGATGGACCATCAGCACAAGACTATATTCCCAGAGAGCGACAGAGTAGACAGGGGATTTGTGGGTCCCTCAGTAGTCACAGACTCCCAGTCCACAGGATTAGAGGTATCTGGTATGAGGTTGAACAAGCATGGAGGGAATGTAAGTGTGTCTCTGTGTCTCTGTGTGTCGTTTTGGAGATTAGGGACCTGTGATGCAAGACCTCCCTCCCAGGCCAAAAGTGCAGACTTTACCTCTGCTGGTGTGGGCTTAAAAGCAGGAACATCATCCTCATTGATAGTGTAACCATCTAACCATCTTGCAATTATAAAAGTTGATTCTAGAGATCAACACTTTATGGGTGAATTAGACAAGTTCACCTTCTGCTGAAGCAAGTTGCTATGACCAGCAGGCCCCCTCTGGTCTAAATGTCCCTATATACATAAGGCATTGTCTCTTAGAATAAAAACATCTTTGCATGCAGCCACTCTGTGCTTGTGGATGTGATGTGACTGAGTGACTGTAGCATATTGACACAGTGCCTGAGGATGCCAAAGCCTGTAGTGTAATAGTCATGTGGTGGACATGTGGTTCCTCTCAGCTTCCAGCAGTGCTAACAAACTGTTAAAGCTATTAAAATTAGTATTTCTAATCCTCTAATTTGTCACCTCTATATAAACAGCATATATTCAAAAGACATACAGAAAAATAGGCAAAAGCACTTTCACAAATATTCTCTGACACTCAACTTTCAACAGCATTTCTTTGTTTTGTGAACTGAATTGCAGCTGAGCAGTAAACTCTCCTGCCACAGAAAGGTTGTTTGTGCATTCCTCATATGACTGCAGGGACTGTACGGTAGCTCTGCGTATAGTTACAAAGCACTGACCTGAATATGTAAGACTTTATAAATAGAGGTCGGCCCCGTCCACTGCTGTTAGACTTTATTCCAGTCCTCTGCACAAATTGTCTTGCACACATCATTTCCAAACAAATGTGGAGGCTTGCATATTGCAGTTATGTGTATGCAAATTATTAATTCCATTTTGGATCATATTTTGTCCCTACATATTTGCTATACATGAACATCTGTACTTCCCCTAACATCCTAATTCTCACTCATTCTGTGATGTGGTAACCCTTCTCACATGCCTGCCTGCTTGCTATTTGTGCGAATGGGGTGTAATTTCAGCCCCCTCACTGTGGACGCATGTGTGCACTTCAACTGGCACCAGTACTTCAGGGCTTTTTCGCAGCACAGAAAGCACTGGGGCAAATCATATGATCAGCCTGTTGCCAGGTCTCTTCTCACCTCATGTTGGCCTGTCAATCAGTCAAGACCCGAGCCGTCTTTTAAAGCTCTTGGGTTTGGAAAAGCACCGTATGTCTTTGCTTAGACACCTACGGCACGAGGTTACTGTTTACTGCCCTGCATCTGACCCCTCCACTGGCCCAAAAGACCAGCAGGAACGCAGAGTCCAAACTAAACACAATGCTGTATTTCTACTATAATTGTTACTATAATAGAATATAGTATTATTATACGTATATATATATATATTTCAGCAAGGAAAGAGACAGAAGAAAGCAGGTCCATGTAAAGCCACCTGACCAAGGCAACTATAGTAAATACATTGGAATCATCAAATGAGATGTTGACAAAAGCAAAACACAGTCACACAAATATCAATACAGCCTTTAACAAGCGCCACACCTTTACCATTTGTCCCTCCGTTTTCACACATTGACCCTCCTCCGTCTGAAGGACTACTATAAACCAAACTAATAATCCAAAATCTGCACCAGTGCTGCAACTCATAAAATACTCACCACTGCAAACAGGAGACGGTTACCACACAGTGTCTGCCTCAAGCGTTTGACAAACCCAGACTCAAGGCCAATGTTTGTGTCCGCCCTGTCTTCTGAGGAGCCCTGGTCCCTCTGTTGCTATTTTTGCATGTGTGGGAGGAGAGGTTGGCGGGTGGACACAGGACAGGGACACAGAAGAGGGGACACGACCGAGGGGAGGAGACCAAACCCGAGCTGGGGAAGCCATGTCTGTTTAGGGTGGTAGTGGTGTGGTGTTGTGGGGGGGGGGGGCACTTTTCCACAGGCAACACTGTAAACAAACAGGAGGATGGTCATGTAAAAGGCTGCCTCCTCCGTTATGCATCCCACCTGTAGCTTTCTGTCACATCTCTCCAAACCTTGCACATTTCTTCATCCTCTTAAAGTCGGTGTGGTCACACGTCTGTCCACCGCGTCTCTCTAGATTTGGCAGTGATTGACATGTACGGACAGCAGTTAGAACACACTCACACAACCACAAACCTGCTGCAGCAAAGGCCACCAACAGCAACAACAACAAAGCAAACATGCAAACAGGAGCCAAATTTACAGATTTCAACTCCAGAGGGTTTGAAACGTACTCTGGGACCTTTATGCATTTGTTTTTTATTTAAATCTGCCATCATCAAAGGCCATCTTCAGCTGAGTGCCCAGCCTGTGGGCACAGAAGGCTTATTATCATGTCTATAAATAACACTTGCCGGATCTGCTCTGTTTCTGACAGACATCCCAGCAAGCTCTAATCGTACGTGTTCCCTTTCACTTTGCCTTGCAGGTTTCTCCTATCTCAACTGTCATTCAGTCTTCTGTCTAAATTCATCTAACACATGCACACTATCCATTCTCTTTCTGCCAACCTGCCTTCCATCTTCCTCCACTACAATCAGCATCCCTCTTGTACTCAGCTCCTCCCTTCCTCAGCCCCTGCTCTCCATCTCCACAGCTCCTTTTCCTTGCTCACATCGCCCCTCCTCCAACAATGTAATACACCTTCTCTCTCTCTCTCTCTCTCTCTCTCCCTCTCTCTGCCTTTGCCTGAGTAAAGACTATTGACAAGTAAAATCTATTCCAGCTCCTCTTGCATGCTCTCTCTGCTCAGTCACACAGTCAATAATGCTACACTGCAGACAGCCTCTGTTCAGCATACTCCCTCGCCTCTTGTTTACCTGGCGGCGTGAGATTCCAATGCAGCTCCCCATCTTGTATTCCATGTCCTCCTCTGGTGAAGTGACTCTGGCACTACACGGCTGGCAGAGCACCTTTCTGCAGAACTGCATCGTTATCAGTCACTCAGCATTGCCAAAGCAAGCAGCTCTCTGCTGGAGCTACAGCGTGAGTGTGTGCTCGCCTCTGTGTCTGAAATGTGTGTGTCTCAGTGACTAATAAATGCTCTGCACTGCATTGCCCGTGGTGAGCCTGTGACATATATTTTCAAGCCATTGTTAGATAAAAATCTACATTACATAAGGAATCCAAACTAATCAAATTTAAAAAAGGGAGGTCCTCTTTTCCAGCCTCACGTGCAGCTTTGCCTCACATCACTGCACGGATGAGCAGACTGTGGAGGGAAGAAATGCTCAGAGGGAGCGAGGAAGAGATGAGAGGCAGCAAAAAGGGCACCTGTCCCTTTAAAAGACCCAGTTGATGGTAATGATGATGGTGGTGCATCATTGTGACGAGAACGCACAATACTAGTTAGTGTATTCACCCAACTAAATGTAATCATAGTGAAGATCACTCTGCCAAAATAGAGCAGGAGGAAAAATTAAAGCAATTTCTTTGATCAGCTGTTTTGATTTGAATTAATTTTCAAACCAACCTTACGCTTAAAGTTGTGTTTCATTATTTTTTGATATTTGTGTCCAATATTTTGTCATAACATGAAGGTTATACGACTGTGCAACCTCTGTAGGGTCATACCTGGACATTCCACTGCTCAAAAAAATTAATGGAACAGTTTTTAAGCAGAGTATAGCATCAAGTCAATGAAGCTTCTGGGAGTGCATACACTTACCGGTGTATAAACACTTTCCCAGCCAACCCTAAATTTCCATGGCTATATAAATGATACAATCAAAATTGATACTAAGCAGCAGGGCAGTACAAAAAAGTAGGTTTATCAGCATACCTTCAAAGAGTAAAGACTATAAAAATTAAAACAGTACCAGCTTCCTCTTCGTTCTCTTTTTATTATTCAAACTTCTAATAGAAAATATTAAAACATTAAAAAAAATGCATAAATAAGACACTTTTTTTACCAGTGTGACCTACACTGGGACTTGGCTGCTGCAAACTTCAAACAACATAATTTTATTATTTTGAAATTTAAAAGAAAAAGAAAAAAACACCTAAAAATGTTAGATTTCAGTGAGCAACAAGTCCGGCAGTCTCCATCACTCATTCTGCACGTTCAAAGGCTGAATCATTGTGTCTTTGATCTCGAAGGCATCTATGAGCTCCTGGGGAAAAACAGTTTCAACAATACAATTATGACCAAAGACACAAAACAAGATTGTTTTTTTAATAGTCTTGTTGCGAGATTGTGTCTTCTGTGTTCAGGCCAAACCTTCCATGACTTTTGGCTGATGGAAATGATGCACTGTTTACGGCTGCATGATCCTCCAGCAGCTTCCACCTCCCCCTCCTCTACAGGTGCTGAGACACAAAAACACACAACCCTGCTAAAATAATTCACCTAGAATACATTGTCTTTGTTATTCCCCAGTCAGGGTAATACAAAAATAAAAAGTTACACCTTCTCACCTATACAAGGCAATTTGTCGTCATCGAGATACATCCGTGCCAAACCATCCTGAAACACAAACAACATTGTCACCGCTGCTAACAGTCACTAGAGGGCAGACAAGCTCAATTTAAGCTAACTTCATCACAGGCAGCTCACCCTGATTAGAAAAGACGTGTGGAACATGTTCTCCACTGTCCGGGAAAACGACTTGGGGTCAATGACAAACTCGTAGTATGATATCGGGGATGTAGCTGTGGTGGAAACAGAGACGCGTAAGCAAATAATAAATAAACAATGATAAACGGTTAATGTCCGCGGGGTGGACTTCCAACTCACGATCATCATTGTAATAGCGCTTCAGGTAACCCAGGATCCTTTCCACCTCTTTCTCTGTCGCTTCTTGATGGGAGCCATCCATTTTCTTCAGCTGAGAGACAACATGAACATGATGCAGTGAGTACCAGGGCCATCAAAACCCTCTCAGTCCAAACACTGATAGGACACACTGCCTCAAATTATAATATAGCATTCTAAGAAAATTAGTGCCTTTGGAAATAAACCTGTTGTTACATACTACTAAATTATATATATGTTTCATTCATCAAGTTAAAAACACACAGACAAGATTCATTGTGAAAGACAACTGACTGTATGAGTCACTTTTGTAGGGTGATGTTGTAGGGTGATGTTGCTACAGTAACATTTAAGGGTATATTATATTCTTCATTATCTGATACATTGCTCAAACTGTTTTTAAAGGCACAGTCACATGAATGTAGATGACTGGAGCCGTGGAAGTGTGGGTTTAGCAACCTGAGTAGGCATCATCCTTTTGGCATCCTTGCTGGGTGCCTTTCTTTGCCGTTCTATCCTCTGCTTTGGAGGCGGCGGCTCCGCATGGAACGAACCCATCCTGAAAACCATGCGAATGAAAAAGTCAGAGAGAAAATCCTGCTGTAATAAACCTGGGAAAATCTGATAGTAGAGCTAAAATCGGATTAATAACAATGCAACATTGTGCCTTTCCCAGCATAAGTGGTTGTCTTCGAAATGCACTTCAGTCACAGCTGGCACATCACATGCCGAGGCGCTCACATGTAGTGGAAGGATGGTGCCGTCCTGAAACAGCACTCCGCTCTCCTGGCCACTTTGTCCCAAGCATCCCGGGGCAGGTAGCCATCAACTCCACCTGCGTTCTGCTGCTCGTCCTCCCCGTCTTCCAGTCGGTTGAGACCCATGAAGGTCAACTGTGAGAGAAGACACGCATGAGCACTACAATGTGACTGCTTTGGGTACTCGCATTACAAACAAACAAATCCTGGTTTTCTACATTGTATATTATTATATGTTAATCATGCTACTTTCTATCTCCTATTTCTTTTACAATTTTTCTCCTTTCTTTTGTTAGGTTTCTCTCTGTGTTGTATAGTAAAGAGCTTTGCATGAACTGTGTGTGTTGTGTTCAAGTGCTATATGAATCTGGATTTGGATTTGGTCCCCGGTCGCCATAGAAGGATGACCACTGCTCCAGCTCCCCTCGGAAGAAGGATGGCCGGATGGGTTCAAAGCAGAGGACATATTTCAACATGGAACACGGTTGCATGTGTGTGTTTGAACATTGTTCTCTGCACGCGTGTATATGTGTATCACGATTGACCAATAAACAACCTTAGGGTGCAATCATTATAAATAAAGCTGCGTCGAGTTCTATTTCCTGAACAGCTGTGAACATGTCCTGGTTTCTCCAAAACAGTACTGGAAACTGACATTTAACAACAGTAAGCGTCCCTAGTTAGAGCTGAGAGGTACAGCTACGTTGATATCGAGATAACAGTCTGCAGATCATCTGTGAATGTTGTTATGACAATATAGCAGGGATTTTATTATTTTTATTTTTATCAAAAAAAACTGAAGTAAATTGAGGTCTGCATTAATCGACTTCATTGTCATATCAGACTAATACTGCTAGACACCGCTAACGATAGCCTGCACTTAAAAATGTCCCCTTTTAACATAAACACAACATGAACAAACAATCTTGATACAGATGCCTTAGATTTGTTTTTAAACAATAGTGACCAAGATGCATACCGCAGTTCATTTTACAGTTGAACGATAAACGTGTCCGTGCGTTTTGGTGAGCAAACAGTGGTGACGCGGTTTCTACATTTCCTCAAACCTTCTTTGGCATTTCTGAATTTTCTTGTTACTTATTGGCCGGCACATACTCCGATACCACCATATCTGCAATAAACTACTTTCTGCCAATTTATCGGCCGTAACGGACACTGGGACGCCTCACCTCAGCTCCCAACCAACATTTGATGTGCGCTGTTATAATGCATAGCAGACACAGGAACCTCACTCACAAGGTGCTCAGCAAAAGCAGTGGGATCGAAAGCTGTGCCCTCAGCGAACAGTTGGCTGGCTTTCTCCTTCCCCAGGTCTGTGGCCACAACAAGGAGCTGGGCATCCAGAGCGGCTTCTCTCGCCTGACGGACTGCCAAGGAACACAGTGACATCAAACTGTAGGGCTGTGTGATGATGATGATGATGATGATGATGATGATGATGATGATGACGATGCTATTATATGTGATTCAGTTATGAATTGTTACTCTGGATACTACAAATACAAAATGACACTATATGTAAACGAGCACGTTAAACGGTGAGTTTGGGGTCTTCAGTTAACCTGCATGTAATTGGACTGTGAGGAAACACGATCAGGGAAACTCCTCATTCAAATTCAACACAGATGCTGGTGTAGTAGTATGGATTTGTGTATTTGTTGTGTATTCACACCCACCATCTTTAAAAAGTTTGTTGGCCTCTTCTAAAACCTCCGTGAGTTTGTTGTTGGAGGGACTCAGCATATCTTCCCTATTCTCTGGAGAGAGAGAGAGAGAGAGAGAGAGAAAACAAAAACACAAGAAGGAAAAGCATCAAAGGCTTGTCGACATATAAACAACAACAACAACAACAACAACGTCGGCTGCCCGCCCGCCCGCCCGTTTTACTCACGTTGCACTGAGTTGATGAGGTCTCTGTACTTGCTCCGTATTTCCCTCCTGAGTCCCGGGTCGTTGTCGTCCTCTTGCAGCTCAGCTGGGCCGAAGGCAGAGCCGCCCTCGTCCCCGTCACTTTGCTGCTGGTCCCCTTTCTTTCGGCTAGCAGAGCCATTCTGCCGGGGAGACTCCTCATCGCCGCCGCCCTTGGTTCTCTTCATCCTCACTCAGTCCGTTAGTGGATGAGCCGTCGCAGAGCAAGTCCAGTATCAACAGAGTATGTTTCTGTTTGTTGTTATAGCTAATTAGTTACCTTCCGGTAGAAGAAAGGGTACAGAGGCAATCTGATCTGTGCATCAAGCTGTTGAACGTTAACCTAGCATAGCCAGTTGTCTTCAAGTTTAGCCAAAGACGTCAGGAAAACCAAGATGCATATCCGCACCTCTAGCTCATTTATAACGTAGGCCAAGCGCGAAATGTCAGATTGATAATGTATTCGGTTTACGTGCCGACGCCAGCGAGGTAAACTCCTGCCGAGTTAGCGACTAACGCAAACACGGAAGTACTGAGAAGTTTACCATCTCGCTTCAGTCGTCTGCACCTTTGATCTGTGCAAACGTTAGCGTGAATGTTGGCTAGCGAAATCAGCTGTGTTCGCTCGTTAGCTGAATTTTAAGATTTTTGACTCTCCCAAGCAAAGGTCACGCTAAAACTCACAGCACGTCAACAATGTTGAGGGGAAACCTAACGGTGTTAACGTAACCTCATTGTCTGCTGAAGGAGACGCCAAGACGGGTAATTATTGTGGTAAACAAAGTCTGAAATTTCAGAGAGAGATGCAAGAGAAAGAGGAAGTAGAAAAAAGAAAGAGAGGAAGAGGAAAGAATCAGGGTGAAGGATGAATTTTTAAACATTATTTTAAATTTAGCTTTCCAGGTTTTCCTTTTCGTAATTGTTTTTTTTTCTGTTTTCTTTTAAATATGCTATTTTTTTGTTTGCCATTTCTTATACTGTTTAATGCTTTTTACTTGCTCTTAAACATTACTCAAGTTTTATTTTTCTTAACTGCATTTCTGTTTTATGGCATTCTATTGTGTTAAGCACTTGGTGCATTTAATATCTTTGTTGTAAAGCACTTTGAACTGCATTTCTTGTATGAAAGGTGCTAAATAAATAAAGTTTATTAT
>JAVQJF010028159.1:0-14741 GCA_036023855.1 Gadopsis marmoratus | reverse complement strand
TTTTTACAACATACTAATGAAGTTTTTATGACATACTATACTATGACGTAATATGAATTTTTTTACACCATACTATACTATACTATGATGTTTTATTTTGTGGTATCTCCTCCCAGATCTGGACCAGGGCATCACTGAGCTCCTGGACAGTCTGAGGTGTCTAAACCTTAAACGTGTCATGACTGCTGACCAGTATTACAAAGGTCAATTAGTTGGACTTTGTTTCTCCCGCTCACTGCAGACAAAGAGAGGATGAAATCTACTCTTATCACTGATCTACAACCAGTGTACAGCTTCACTGTTCTTATGTTAAGTATTCCTATTTACAGAGTGAAACCTGGTCCTGGATCTGAGTGAAGTTATTTGCCATGTATGACGTGTCACACACATCCTTACTGACGTGTGTTGTCATCTTGATGACCTGAGCATAGGTAAGAAAGTGTCACTGTATGTGTGTGACTGACACATGTCACTGGCTGTGTAACACAATAAGACTCAGTGTGTATGTGTGTGTGTCTGTGTGTCGTACAGCTGGTTGTGGTCATGTACACAAGTGGATAGGGCTGCAGGCATCACATTTCTCCGAGCCCATGTGTGCTATGTGATACTGCAGTGTACCTACGTGTGTGTGTGTGTATGTGTGTGTGAGAGTGATAGCCCCAGGTCCTGTTCCAGAGCAGCGATCACACACAGAGAAACAGTGACAGAGGCGAACTGCGACTAACAACTAGCGAAGCATTCAGAGCTTCTGACAGGATGTAAGATTTCATGAATTTTATGTGGCCTCGGCTCGCTCAGCCTCAGTGGGGGGAGAATGGAGATCAGAATAGAGTGACGCTCTGGATTTGGACCCAGGCTGTCTCAGCGGCTGCTTTGCTGAATAATTGATCCCTCAGCTGGTGACTGGTTGAAAATGAGGAAGGTAGCGCTGATGGTCTGGATCAGCCTTTTGGTGCAAGGTCAGTTCTGCACAATGAATCAGTTTCCTGTTTATATCTGTTTGTTTGACGCAAGTTTGTTTTGTCATTGTAAAGCCAACTCTGATTTGTTTCCTGCTCTTGTCCTTGCAATTCCGTGACGTGTTTGTTGTAACCTTTGCTGTTGTACCCACCCTCTGCTTACCTCTTGCCCCCTCAGTGTCCCATGGTGCTCAGGGTCATTATGCCCGGAAACTTCTGAACGACCTGATGGAGGACTACTCCAACGCTTTGAGACCTGTAGAGGACACAGACAAAGCCCTCAATGTCTCCCTGCAGATCACACTCTCACAGATCAAAGATATGGTGAGTAGAGAGGAAACTCAAACACGTATCATTACCCAACATAGATTTAGAGATATAAATTCTATACACCCCGGCCACATATGATATCAGTTAACCACAGAAGAATCTCTTCAAATGTGACCACCCTGGTTGACAATATCATATATATATATACTGTTATTGTTGTTATTGTTGTCGTTCATAGCTCACTTCTAATTGCCACATGTTCAAAATTCAAAGGTTTTATTTGTCACAACGATTAGAATAGGAAAAAAATTAAGAAAAGTGAGTAAGATAGATGACCAATTACAATAGGAAATCACACTGAGGTGGCGATGCGCTAAGTAGTAGATTAGTAGTTATAGAATTACAGATTATTTAGTAGCACTTATCAAAGAATCAGAATCACATCACACATCACAGAATCACAGAGGCACGTATCAGAATCACATTGATAAGGAATATAAATTAAGATATAGTTATTGCTCAGTTATAGTGGTAGTATATGTCCAATGCAACGTCAATATGTCTTAAAATTATATTCCAGCATTTCAGTACTGTGCTTGCATACAGTAGGGGACTAGGCAAAACAAAGATAAAAAAAGAGAGTGATTTTATTTTTAATCCATAAACACTGGGTCCCACACTTTCTCTTTATGCAACTCTGTAGCCTGTTTTGCTAGATCCTTCCTGACTGGTTATCTTCACATCCCCAGTTTGTAACTCAAGCTTTCAGATACAAATTTGCAGTCTCCATTCCTGAGCTGAAATATCCAACTTATGTCACTTGAGTCAGATTTTGACAAAGCTCCTCCAGAGTCACAGAAGATAATGTAGGACAGTTTCTGCAGTCTGCGTAGTACTCCCAGTGACTAATGAATTGACTTTGACTTGTAAATCAGTGCCCCTTTTCATTTGCTCATGGTTCTACTTTATGAGCTACAGAAGAAATACGTGTCTCTCATGCTGTACATACAGACTGTGCCTTCGGTCTTCTGTTCCTGTTGAGACCAGCAGAGACCAGCTCTGAGCAGCATTGCACTGGAGTATTAAGTATGGATAGCATCCAGTGTGTTTGATGAAGTTATTCAGGAACAACCTGGTATTTTATTGTACACCTCTGTGAGCATCATTTGTCACTCTCTTTTTCTCTTTAAATATGTGTGTGTGTGTGCAGGATGAGAGGAACCAGGTGCTAACCACGTACCTGTGGATCAGGCTGGTCTGGTATGATGCCTACCTGAAGTGGGACAAAGAGGACTATGATGACCTTGAGATGATCAACATCCCCAGCGACCTGGTTTGGAAGCCAGACATCGTTCTGTACAACAAGTCAGTAACAAGAGACAGATTTAAAACAGGGGAGGAAGAAAGACAGGGAAGAAAAACACACAGAAAGCAAATTAAAATGAAAAGTTGAAACCTTTTGGGTAATGTACGTTTACATATTTACATGCACACAATTGTAATGCACCTGATGACAAACTGCATTATAAGAACAAAACAGTGTTCCTATAATGCAGCGGTGTGTGTATGTGACTGACTGCATGTATCTACAAACATGTCCTTTCTTCTGTACATCTATGTAGAGCAGATGAGGAGCCTGCAGAAGCATCCAGCACGAACGTGAAGCTGCGTTATAATGGAGAGATCATCTGGGACTCTCCAGCGATCACAAAGAGCACATGTGTGGTGGACGTCTCTTACTTCCCCTTCGACTGGCAGTCCTGCAACCTTACCTTCGGATCCTGGACCTACAATGGCAATCAGGTGTGTTTAAGCAAGGTCAATGAGAGGGTTAATGATGAGGGTTAAAGAGTCTAATAACTGAACTCAAAAAAGTGATATTCTGCCCACACTCATCCCCTATAAACGTGACTTCTAAAAATTTCAGTTTTTCAGTTGTTACTCAGTATGAATTCAGCTGGCTACATTGTATTCCAATAATGAGCTAATAAAAATACCAAATCTTCCATATAAACAATGCAAACCATTTTTACAGTATACTTGAAACACTCCTAGTAATGCCACAATGGTAAATATACTATGTATAAAGCCACTATAACTAATATTTTTCAAATAAAAATGTATCAAATGACAATGCGTGAAAGGGGTCACTCGTAGTGGTGAACTTACAGAAAATTATCACCTGAACAGTTCAATGTTTAGCTGTCTGGCCCTCAACTTTACTGCTTGGCTTGTATGCTCTCACTGCTCTCATAGCGCCATTCAGCAGCAGCAGGCAGGAATTGTCAGTGAAAAAGCTCTAAAAATCTACCCTGACCTGCCTGTTCAGCACCAAACAGCACACAGACACAGTTAGAGACTAGCTTGTGAACATAGTGGCGCATTTACCATTAAAGAGACAGATATTTCCCTCAGAGGTTCAGGTGGACACAACTCCAATTAATGATAATGTTCTGTTACATAATCCCTAACTGCTGGATGTGTAAATAAAATTGGTTGCTACTCCCCATCAACTTAAGCGGTGATAGTAATTATTGCAGGTTTAAGTCACTTTCAAACTTTGAGTTTAAAGGAGGACAACAGCACAACAAAGAAGCAGTAAAGGGTCTCTTCACCCAAATGACAAACTCCTCAGATTTTCTGTCTCACCTAGGACACGATAGGATGACATTATTTGTGTGATTTGCATGTTTGTCCAAATTGTTTACACAGTAGCTATAGCTTCTGTTCATGTGTGTTAGCCATGGTAGTCAGTACAGTTCATGTACCAGGCTCTTGTCCTCTATATAGTCTGCTATGGATTCCTGTGACATGTGAAATAAAGTGTGAATAACGTCTTTTTCATAACTCTCGTTTCTAAACTATAGGTAAGGGAGATGTTTATTCAGCATTCTGGTTGTTGGTTTATGCCTCCACATGACATGAGCATATTTGCAAGTGTGTTGATACCCACGACTGTCACTGTGTTCACGTGTGTCCTCAGTGTGTCATGTGTGTCCTCATGTGTGCCCAAACTGATGTCCACAGGTGGACATCAGTTTGGGCATGGACAGCGGTGACCTGTCTGACTTTGTGGACAACGTGGAGTGGGAGTGTCATGGCATGCCGGCATTTAGAAACGTCATGATGTACGGCTGCTGCTCCGACCCGTACACCGAAATCACCTACACCCTACATCTGAAGCGCCGCTCCTCTTTCTACATCTTCAACTTGCTCCTGCCCTGCTTCCTCATCTCGTTCCTGGCCCCTCTAGGCTTCTACCTGCCGGCCGACTCGGGGGAGAAGGTTTCCCTTGGGGTCACGGTGCTGCTGGCGCTCACCGTGTTCCAGTTGTTGGTGGCTGAGAGCATGCCTCCTGCAGAGAGCATGCCATATATAGGTTTGAATTATTCTTGGCATTCAGTTTGGCCTCATTATTGAACTATTTAAACTATAGAAGCCCATTTCCACAGGAAAAGAATAGAATGGATAAAAATTCCACGGATCATAACAATAGAGAAACAATTTATATTTATAGTAAATCAACATTATGTGATACAAAGTCTGATGTTTGACATAATATATCATAAATCTGACTTAGCAAGCAGTGGTGGAATGTAACCAAGTGCATTTACTCAAGTACTATACTTATGTGAGATACTTTACTTGAGAATTTTTCATTTGAGAGAGAAATATTGTACTTTTTACTCCACTTCATTTATCTGACAGCTTTAGTTACTTTACAAATTAAGATGTTTGCACACAAAACATATAAAGAGAATATAAAAAATGTTTTATTATAAAGAAAGTAGCCAGTACAGCTGAAATG
Organism: Gadopsis marmoratus; assembly: GCA_036023855.1. Taxonomy (NCBI): domain Eukaryota; kingdom Metazoa; phylum Chordata; class Actinopteri; order Centrarchiformes; family Percichthyidae; genus Gadopsis; species Gadopsis marmoratus. The sequence goes on along the minus strand of JAVQJF010028159.1, from coordinate 9,704 downwards.
ATTAGTCGATTTATTGATTGACTGAAAATTCAACATTGTGAAGGTGTCACTTTGAGCTTTGGGTAATTGTGATAGCATTTCTCACCATTTTGCAAATTTTTACAAACCAAACAATGAATCAATGAATCGAAAAAATAATCATCAGATTAATGCATCAAAATATTAATTAATTCAAGTCCTATATAAAATATTAGCTCCACCTGAAATTATGCTTTTACTGTAATGCCTGAGTAATAAAAATAATCTAATGATATAATAGAATAACAGTCACAGGAGCCATTTTCTTCATTGAGCAGTTTAACTTTTAATACTTTTCCCGATTAATTTTCCTGATTTACCTGATGTTCTTTTACTTAAGTAACATTTACATTGCAGAACTTTTGCTTGTAAGAGCACTTTTACAGTGTTATGTCAGTACCTTTACTTAAGTGAAGGATCTGAATACTTCCTCAACCACTGTTAGCAAGTCTAAATTATGACTTAGTGTCTCATTATGTTGACTTACCATGAGAATTTATTTTAAATGTTTTATCATGCATAACATTTCATCTGTCTTTTCCTTCCATATAAAAATTATTAAATTGGTTGATATGGTTATGGATCAAGATATATCTGGCAGGTCTTTCCAGATTATTGATGATGAAGTGAGGAAGTTGTATGTGAACGTTCAAACCTCGTAGTCTACACATTAGGGCTGCTATGCACACTATGTGTTGCCTGTCAACTGTTTCCCCTTCATTAATATGTCCTCCTCTTTGTCTTCTCCTCTAGGGAAGTACTACATAGCCACCATGACTATGATCACAGCCTCCACCTCTCTCACCATCTTCATCATGAACATTCATTTCTGTGGTGCCGAGGCCAAGCCGGTCCCTCACTGGGCTAAGGTGCTCATCATAGACTACATGTCCAAAATCTTCTTCGTCTACGAGGTGGGGGAGAACTGTACCACGCCGGAGAGTGAGAGGACGCCGCTGTACCCTGAGGAACCCATGAGCGATAAGGGTGGCTACCGTGATGACCGCTTCCACGACTACCACCATGACAGCGACCCGTACAAGTACAGCAACGGCCACGGCGTGCATCATCACAACAAGCATCACAAAAGCCAGGCAAACGGCAACGCCAACAGCAGCCGTCACCATTACAACAACCACAACAACCACGCTTCCAGACTGGAGCGGGGTGTGGGGACTCGAGAGCCCACGCAGCGCTACCACCACATCAGGAGGGACGAATTGGACTACCAGGCCCCACCTCATCCACCAAACCTCCAACACCTGAATGGAGGGCTGAAGGAGCAGCTCCTCTATCCCACAGAGAAACTTCAAGTCCCAGCCTGCCCCTGCTGCTGCCCGTGCCTACAGCATAAACAGGTGCATCACCACAGCATGCTGTTTCTGCGTTTACTCACTTTTGTAACTTTGCCTACTTATCTGATTACTCATCTTCTTCTAAAATTTCTAGAAGTGCCCGCTGTAGTTCATCTATCCATCTCCTCCACAGGTGGTGAAGAACATCCAGTATATCGCCAACTGCTTCCGCGAGCAGAGAGCTACTTGCATCAAGGTAGCAGAGTGGAAGAAGGTTGCCAAGGTGATGGATAGGTTTTTCATGTGGATCTTCTTCATCATGGTCTTCCTCATGAGCATCCTCATCATCGCCAAGGCATCCTGACAGCCTCCCCATTGTCTTTTCACCATAATAACATTCATCCTCCTTCATTGCTGGACCTCAGTGTTACTAAAGTATCATCTCTTGTTTACTTTGATGCAACACCAGATAAATCAAAACTGTTTTGTCTACAAAGGAATCATATTTGATATGTCTGTATTGTGTGTTTGTTTATGTGTGTGTGTGTGTGTGTGGTTATGTAGGTTCAATGTTGTTTTCTGCCTTGCATTGTTGACATAAAGAGGACGAGGTCATTGCACACAAATTATCCATTTAACCACACAAGCACACAAACATCGAAATTTATCCAAGACTATCTGGGTAGTTAACATCAGGTGCACTTGCATGTCAGAGCAGTGGAGCGTAAGACAATCTTGGCCTCGCCTTGAACATGGATGGACTCTCCATTATTGATGAGCTAACAGCCAGACATCCAGCTATAGGCATTACATTACTTACATTGCGTTTTAGGCTACCAGACGATGCTGTTTCCCAGAGTCAATTACGACAAGAGCGCCAGCAGAATAACTTCAAATAGTTATTAAACAACCTTGCATACAGTGTAAAAAGAGGGCAAAGGTAAGTGACACCATTGCCAGGCAGTAACTAAATTGAGCTAGTCTCGTTCATTATCCATTTGGAAAGTCCCTTTGTTTCTGTGGCAACTGTCAGACAAATACAACCACAACCAACAAAAGAGATTACAGTTAAAGAAAGACATGAAACATCAGAGTGCTCCACAGTGACGTCACCAACAACCAAGAAATAAATGGAGCATCATGCCATGACCTTCCTTATCCTACTGATAACCACAGAAATTCCTGCAAGATAAAGGCATTAAGGTCAGGTGACATTGTTTGGTGAAAGTGTTTTTCTACTCTAGATGTTAAGAATGTGGTTTACATAACTTTTTTTTAATGTGAGAATTAGATAGAAAGGGTGAATGTTTGGCTTTCTTACCGTACAACAATCCTTCACTTTTTAATGCAATTTTCAGACCATAAAGCCTACCTCCAGAGCATGAACGATGGATTTACTGCACCTTTTGACTAGATTACGCTTTGCTCATTGGTCCAGTAAAAAAGAAAACTTTGATACCTTGTAATTAAATATGGTTTTACTCACCATCCTAGCAGTTTGTATTATGGTTTCTTTATATGGTACAAATCTAATTTGTTATACATGATATAACATTACATTTTTCAAATTGTCCGTTCCTGTTTTTGTTTTTTTCCCCCTATAAAATCTCTTTTCATTGCTTCATACTTTTTTGTAAAATAATTGGTTTTTGCCTACACAGGTGATCATTTACCTTTATGTGTTTAGAAGGATGAACTAATATTCAGTATTAATAGTCATACAGATGAATACATAACTCACCCAGGAGCAGGAAGGTGAGAATGGACAGATTAATCTTTTCAGAGATATTGAAATATATGTAATCGCTGCAGTCATATAAGCCATGATTAAGGACACACACACACACACACACACACACACACACACACATTGTCAGCGCTTTACACACAGTTCACAGGACAATAGCGAGTGAATGAACCTGGATTAGTTTATTTATACATTTCCATTCAAGAGCCTCCAGAGGGCAGATATGTTACAATCATAGAGGATTCAGTTACTGAGTGAATGAATGAACTCCATGCATAACAAAGTGGACATGTAAGTACATTTATTTAGAAGGTGCCTAAAAGGCAGCTCAGTGATACCAAAAGACATATAAGACAGGGAATCTATTAAGTATTAAATCCGCTTAATGGACTATATAGTACTAATAATAATAACTTTATTTCTATAACACCTTTAAAAACAGAGTTTACAAAGTGCTTTGACAAGCAAAGTAAAACAGGATAATCAGAAAGCAATACAACAGAAAGAAATAAAAGATAAATAAAATAAAGCAAAAATAGGGTAAAGTGATATTCATTTGAATTAAACAAAAAGGCCTAGCGCCTTAAATCCCAAATCATGTTAAATAAACATCTTAGAGCTGGCATTGTGAGAGTTGTGATAACATTTCTAACATCGGACAATATTCAGAAATATGCAGGCTCAAGCGGAAGTTAATTGTAATCTGTATAAATAGGTGTTCTCATTTGCAGACTCCCTGACTCACTGATTGTCTTTAGGCAGTATTTAAATAGATTAAATTAAAAAAGTCACAAAAAAAGAGAATATTAATAATAGTAATGCAATGCAATGATAAAGGAATGTGGAACCTATTTAAAAATCTGCTCTTAGCATTATTGATCTTGTGTCTCAGTACTGCCTAAAGTCTCAGCTCCACATCATGTTACAAACAGTCAATATCTTGTCTGACTGATGACGTCAGGCAGGCTAACCTCTGCCTTCGTCTAGTGGAGTTTGTTAACAAATACAGGCAGCAAAGGCTTCTGTATCAACTCACAGTTTAAGTGCTGAGCAGCACCATATGAGAGTAACATGAAAGAATACATTCATTTGACAATTTCCTCTCTTCTGAAGACTGTTTTCATCAGGTCAAAATTTCAAGGTGTCCAATACTTTGATTTATGATCACATACCTGCATAACAAATGAGATTCCCATCAGCCTCAGGTGCAGCAAACATTAGCATGCTATCACGCTAATGTCAGATGGTGAACATTACACCTGCTAAACATCAAAATGTTAGCATTGTCATTGTGAGCTTGTTAGCATAGTGACGTTAGTATTTAGCTCAAAGCACCGCTGTGCCTAAATACAGCCTCACAGTGCTACAAGCATGACTGTAGACTGTATGCAAGACCTCAAAACTGATAGGAGATTGCCTAGTTCATTGATTCATTGATGAACTACTCAGCTACCTTTTAAGATAGAGACCCAACAATCATATGACCAGTGTGTTGGACGTTGATTACATTGATTCCTCATATACAGTATCGCAGCCTGCTTCTCAGATCTTTGCCTAAGCTGGACCATGACCTCTTGCTGAAGTGTGTACACACTCAGAGATAAGATCCGCTGTGCTGGGGTTTCAGAGACAGACTATTGGGCCACACATTCTCCAGACTGATATTTGAAACACGGTGATGGCGAAGGTTAGAGTTCAGAGGGGTTTAACATGTCATAGGGCCAGACACGCCCACAATGTTGGGATCTATATAGTGATGTTCGGCCCTCTTTTGTTCTCAATTTTTGGTGGCAAGTGACCAGAAACAGCATGTCATCCATTAGCAAGCAGCTGAATTCGATCAGCTGTGCAGGTAAGTTTGGACTGATCTTTCTTTCTTTTTCTTTCTTTCTTTCTTTTGAACATGACCTCCTTCTTTGTCTCTTCAGGCAGGAAGCCGTCTTCCTCCTCCACGGAGATCAGACTGGTTTTGCTGGGGAAGACTGGCAGCGGAAAAAGCTCCACCGCCAACTCTATCTTGGGCCGTAAGGTTTTTGATTCAAAGGTTAGCAGCTCCTCCGTCACCCAACGTTGTCGCAGGGCCCGTGGAGAATTTCGTGAGCGACAACTGACCATCCTGGACACTCCGGGGCTGTTGGACACTCATCAGACTCCACAGGACGTGCACAGAGAACTGAGGAGGAGTGTTAGCCTCCTGTATCCCGGACCCCATGCGTTCCTTCTTGTTATTCAGATTGGGAGGTTCACTCAGGAGGAGAAGGAGGTGGTGCTGCAGATCAAACAGGCAATGGGTTCCCATGCATTGAGGTTCTCTGTGGTGGTTTTTACCCATGGGGACCTTCTGGAAGAAGGGACATCCGTGAAGCATTGTCTGATAGACAGGTGCAGGGAACTGGCCGAGCTGGTGGCCAGATGTGGTGGCAGGTACTGTGTCTTCAACAACAAGAGCTCCAAGAACAAGGAGCAGGTGTCTGAGCTGCTTGCCTTTGTGGACAGCATGATGCAGGGAAATGAAGGCTCCTACTACGCTAGCAAGATGCTCCAGAAAGCCGAGGACGATCTGGCTCAGGAGCTGCAGGAGAAGAGGAGGCTGTTGGATGAGGAGGAGGAGTTCTTAAAAAAGAAGCAGGAGGCGACAATGAAAGAGTTGTATGACAAAGAGCTAGAGATGGTTCAGCAAAAAAGCAAGAGGGAGATGGAGGAACTGAAGAAAAAACAGCAGCTGGGGAAGGAGAAGGAGGAGAAACTGGCAAGAGATCGGGAGGAGGCCTTCAGACGAGGGATGGATGAGCATGACAAGAAGGAGAAGGAGAGGAAGATACAGGAGATGGTGAGAGTGATGAAGATACGTAGAGAGGAAGAAGAGATAAGGGAAGCTCTTCAAGAAAAGCTAGATCAAGTTACCAAAATGCTGGAGGAGCAGGCTGAGCAGGAGGAGAAAATTAGAAAAGCAATGGAGGAGAGGATCCAAAAGGACAGAGCGGAAAATGAGAAGAGAGAGAGAGAGAGAGAACTTCAGCAAATACAGAAAGAGCAGGCCATCAGGCAGAGGGAGGAAATGAAGAGAGATGCTTTGCAGAAAGAGCTGGATAAACTCACCCAGAGCCTGGAGGAGCAGAGAAGAAAGGAGGAGGATAGGAAAAGGCAAATGGAGAACCTGCTCAGACGTGAGAGGGAGGAAAATCAGAGAGAACGGGACATACAGATGGAGAATCAGAGAGCAGAGAAAAGGAGAACTGTAGCCCTCCAGCAGGAGCTAAAGTTCTTCAAAATTAAAATGGAGCAACAAATAACGGGCGAAGAAAACCTCAAGAGACAGCTGGAGGAGAACCTGCGGAAGCAGAGGGAAAAGTGTGACAAAAAAACATGTACCCTGAAAAAGCAGTGCGACACGAAGGGTTCAGAGCTGTGGAACGAGACGTTCAAGAAGAAGTCTGCGCAGAAGCGCAGCACAGTGTCAACTGTGACCGGATATGTGCAGGAAATGGGACTGGTGGGGCTAAACGCAGCTTTAGAGAGTGTTGGATCTCGCTGCTGTATACAGTAACAACATGAACATTTATTATTTTACATTTACTGTGTGTCAGGACAAATACACCCATTATAACTGTATCCTTTTCATGCATATGTGTGCTGTGACCTTAACTACTTTACTATTACTAGCTACTAATCATTCAGGAATGTAGAGGTACAATATGTTGCGATCGTTGAATTATTATTATTAGAGTCAACCATTAGCTCACAGTTAGGAAAAGAAAGGACATTCAAGCCCACGTAGAAGCATTTTAATTTCAACAAATGGATGTAATTCGAGTGTGTCCTAAATCAGCAAATGCACAAAAATAGTACAAACTCTCAAAAATTATGGAGATAATCTGATTATCAACTCCCCACCCTCTGTTTCCGACTGTCTGTCTCTGTCATCATCAACATTTGTATTCAAACAAAACCCTGTTGCCATTAATAAAGATCAAATATTGCTTGAGTGCAATTTCAGTGTTCCTCCCCGATGCTCCAACTCCAGCTGTGCCATCTGGTTCTGTCCCCGGCCAGAAAGTATGCTTTTATCCATAACAGCATGTCCTGTGTGTGTGTGTGTGTGTGTATGTGTGTGTGTGTGTGTGTGTGTGTGTGTGTGTGTGTGTGTGTGTGTGGTGTGTGTGTGGTGTGTGTGTGTGAGCGAGAGAGAGAGAGAGAGAGAGAGAGAGAGAGAGAGAGAGAGAGAAAGAGAGCTGTGGGAAGAGAGGGTATTAAATTTAGAGTGCACTGTCATGGCAGTATGTTGTCTGAACACTGCCTAAAGGTAGCAGTTAGAGGAGGGACAATGAAATACCATTACAGTGTATTGTCTTGTTTGAATAGTTTGACATTTTGGGGAAAACCCTTTTTTGGGACTTAGATGAGACGACTGAAACCACTCTCGTGTGTTTCTGTGTAATATGAAGCTACAATCAACAACCAGTCGGTTTAGCTCAGCATAAGGACTGGAATCTCCAGGAAGTTACCGCAGCTGACCAAGATATGCTCTGTATCCCCCCATAAGAGCGCAACATGTCTTTCTTGCATTTCTTTTTTCTACAGATTAAACAAATTACATATAATGTGCATATAAGGTGCTGCTAGGCTGATTTTGTTACCTTTTTTTTGTTAGATTTTGTTAGACAGATCCAGGCTAGCAGTGTTCCACCTCACCATGAAGCTCCATAAAGCCGAGTAGAGCTGCAGATTCAGGTGTTAACCCTGTAGGTTGATCACTATGAATGACTCCTTATACATTGTAACATTGTTTTAACAACAAAAAAAAAACAAAAAACCATACCAATTATAATGCATTTATTATTATTATTATTTATTTTTTATAATTGGACCCTGAGGTTGTTTATTGGTCAATCATGATACACATATACACACGTGCAGAGAACAATGCTCAAACACACACATACAATCACACATACAATTCCACGTTGAAATTTATCCTCTGCTTTTAACCCATCCGACCATCCTTCTTCTGAGGGGAGCTGGAGCAGCAGTCAGCTTTCTGTGGCGACCGGGGACCAAATCCAGTGCACATGCCCTGCCTCTGGTGCTCCCTTTGTTAAACAGATGTGATGACAATACTCCTTGAAAAAAAGTATATCCAAAATGCGGAAATTAAACAAATTACCCGATATTCAACTCTTTTATCCAAGTATTTGAACAATATATTATAGGTATCAGTGCTACATTGAAAGAGAAGCGTTTCATTGAAGAAAGAGAAACAAATATCATCATGTCTGTCTGGTCTGAAAACCTCAGTCTCCACAAGACAGTCAGGAAGCACCACATGCCTCTTGCCAAAGGTGCAGAGTGTCAGGTAACGTACGTTTGGATTGATGAAGCTGGAGAAAATCTATAATGTAAAACCAGAACTGTGAAAAAAGAACCATGTGGAATCAGAGGTATAGTAGAAGAATGGACACAATTTCAGTTATTGGATATGATTTGTGTAGTGTGTGTTGAATGGTAATGTTTCTGTTCTGTTGTGCATCTCCAAAAACCAGAAAGACACTGTATTTGTATAGCCATATGTCAAATATAAAATCTCAATGGACTTTACAGGCCCACATAAAGCTCTCTTAAAAGACATTGAATGATTTCCTCCAAAACTTTAGGATAAAGGCACAAAAAAAGAAGCAACTGCAGAGGAGGCATTTCTAAAAGAAATTCCCCTTGGATGGTTGGGCCAGTTAAGGGAAAATTAACAATTACAAAAGTTGCTTTTATAAATACAAAAGTTGGAATTACAAAAGCAGCTTATAATGCAACCACAGGTTGCCATAGAGTTAGCATATGTCATATTCCACAAGTCCATACAAAAGTACAAAAATAGGTTCAGGGAACAGGTCCAGTGAAATGGGTGTTATTTTGTCTATACAGACAGATAAGTCTAAAATCTGTTGTTCACAGTAAGTTCAAGGTGCCAGGTAGACTTGAGATGCCTTATTGTTTGTGACTAAATTATCCCTTTAGTGTCCTTTTTCTCAGCTACACACACTGTGACATGTAACGTATATTAAGATAATGGGTTTGTTTGATCTTATTCTGCTGTTCAGTGCATCTAAGTTCTATTGTCTTACCTAAAAGTCTTTTTCCTAGTTCTTATAAGTATTGTCTGTTTTATTTGTTAATCACCCTATAATTTTATTGCAGAGTCCCTTTATTTTATTGCATTTTCAGTCATTTGATTTGATTTGCTTTAATCATAATGCGGAAATGTAAACCATTTTAGATGTGTTATGGAAGGTGCTGCATAAAGAGAAATGACTCATTATTGTGCTCTGATGTCGCCCTGTTTGGGTGTCAGTCCTACTTGAACCACTAATAGCCTGCTGAGTGGGAATTAGGAGACATGGGGCAGAAACATCTGGGACAGAGAGGGAATATAAAACAGTAATGGTGAATGAAAGTAAATGAACACAGAGATCATTGAAAATGGCAGGACATGATATCCTTTTCTCAGATGGGAAACTTTTCTCTGCGCTGTGTTGTCGGCAGTGAGGACCAGCTGATGGTGCATGTGGTCCTCAGTAAATCTGGGCCCCCCCCCCCCCCCCCCGGGGGAGGGCGCCCCCCCCGCCCCCCCGCCCGCGCCCCCCCCCCCCCCC